>CAUYUJ010006938.1:0-30000 GCA_963575745.1 Prorocentrum cordatum | reverse complement strand
TCTGAATCTTAAGGGGAATGCTTTCAGATATGCTTCTACACATCGCTGTTAGGTTGCTTCGCCGGGATAATTTTTCTCCTGGGCTCCCGAACTTTTGAGGACCCCGCCCTTGGTGAGTTTGTTGTTTTTCTGGGGGGGTGGATTGTCCCAGTCTCCAGAGACTCCCCCCATTCTCAATGCTTCTCTGTGGGGGGGGGGTCTGTCAGACCCCGCAGGAACCTCCCCCAAACCCTTTTTGAACTTTCATTGGGGATTTCTTTGTTTGTGGGGGGTGGGAGGGCTGTCCCAGGCTCCCGAGAAGACTACATCAAAACTCTCCTCAATCATGATTCTAGTGTTTGTGTTTTGGTGGGGGGGCACTCGTGCTTTTTTTACCTAACAGCGAAGACTGATAGGTTTTTAGTGGTGTCAAAAGAGAGCAGCAGATGACTCCACAGGGGGGTCTGGGCGGGACCCGGGGCGGCTGCCGCCGGAGCCCAAATCGCCTGGGACATCCTCGCAAAATCGCTCTTGGCGCTGCTAGAACTCCATTCCTGGCGTACATTTTGGATGCCCGGAGCCAACTGTAGGCCACTTCGTGGTCTTCGAGTTCCCAGAACTCCATTCTCGGCGTACATTTTGAATGCCCGGAGCCAGCTGTAGGCCACTTCGTGCTCTTCGACTTCCCAGAACACCATTCCCGGGCCACATTTTGGATGCCCGGAGCCAACTGTAGGCCACTTCGTGCTCTTCGAGTTCCCAGAACACCATTCCCGGGCTACATTTTGAATGCCCGGAGCCAACTGTAGGCCACTTCGTGCTCTTCGACTTCCCAGAACTCCATTCCCGGGCCACGTTTTGAATGCCCGGAGCCAACTGTAGGCCACTTCGTGCTCTTCGACTTCCCAGAACTCCATTCCCGGGCCACATTTTGAATGCCCGGAGCCAATTGAGGCTGAGGCAGGCTGCTGCTGAGGCAGGCTGAGGCTGAGGCTGAGGCAGGCTGAGGCTGAGGCAGGCTGAGGCTGAGGCTGAGGTTGAGGCTGAGGCTGAGGTTGAGGCAGGCTGAGGCAGACGCTGAGGCAGGCTGATGCTGAGGCAGGCTGAGGCTGAGGCTGAGGCTGATGCAGGCTGAGGTTGAGGCTGAGGCTAAGGTTGAGGCTGAAGGCAGGCTGAGGCTGAGGCTGAAGCAGGCTGAGGCTGAGGCTGAGGCAGGCTGAGGCTGAGGCTTAGGCAAGCTGATACTGAGGCAGACTGAGGCTGAGGCTGAGGCAGGCTGAGGCTGAGGCAGGCTGAGGCTGAGGCAGGCTGAGGCAGGCTGAGGCAGTCTGAGGCTGAGGCTGAGGCTGAGGCTGAGGCTGAGGATGAGGCAGGCTGAGGCAGACGCTGAGTCAGGCTGAGGCTGAGGCTGAGGCAAGCTGTGCTGAGGCTGAGGCTTGGCTGAGCAGCTGGAGGTGCTGAGGCTGATGCTAGGCTGAGGCTGAGGCAGGGCTTGATCGGCTGATGGGGCTGATGGCTGAGGGGCTGAGGCTTTGTGGGCATTTGTGGCTGAAGGGCTGAAGAGGCTGAGGCAGGCTGAGGCTGGGAGGGCTGAGGCAGGCCTTGAGGCTGAAGGCGGCTGAGGCTAGAGGCTGAGGCGATGCAGGCTGATGCTGAGTGCTGGGCTGAAGGGCTGAGGGTCCGAGGCTGTAAGGCAGACTGAGGCTGGGCTGAATGCAGGCTGAGGCTGAGGCTGAGGCAGGCTGAGGCTGAGGCTGAGGCAGGCTGATGCTGAGGCAGGCTGAGGCTGAGGCTCAGGCTGATGCAGGCTGATGCAGGCTGAGGCTTAGGCAGGCTGAGGCTGAGGCCGAGGCTGAAGGCAGACTGAGGCTGAGGCTGAAGCAGGCTGAGGCTGCGGCTGAGGCAGGCTGAGGCTGAGGCTGAGGCAGGCTGATGCTGAGGCAGGCTGAGGCTGAGGCTGAGGCTGAGGCAGGCTGAGGCTGAGGCAGGCTGAGGCTGAGGCTGAGGTTGAGGCTGAGGCTGAGGCAGGCTGAGGCT
The DNA here is from genome assembly GCA_963575745.1 of Prorocentrum cordatum. Classification (NCBI taxonomy): domain Eukaryota; class Dinophyceae; order Prorocentrales; family Prorocentraceae; genus Prorocentrum; species Prorocentrum cordatum. Next base: position 27,984 of record CAUYUJ010006938.1, on the reverse strand, counting down.
GAGGCTGAGGCTGAGGCAGGCTGATACTGAGGCAGGCTGAGGCTGAGGCTGTGACTGTGACTGCCGTTGCCACTGCGACTGTCATCGCGAATGCGACTGCGACTGCGAGAACAGGAGAATTCTACAACTGGATTCTCATCTGGATCTTAAGGGGAATGTTTCCATATATGCTTCTACACATCGCTGTTAGGTTGCTTTGCCGGGATAATTGTGATTACCTAACAGCGAAGACTGATAGGTTTCTAGTGGTGTCAAAAGAGAGCAGCAGATGACTCCACAGGGGGGTCGGGGCGGGACCCGGGGCGGCTGCCGCCGAAGCCCAAATCGCCTGGGACATCCTCGCAAAATCGCTCTTGGCGCTGGTAGAACTCCATTCCTGGCGTACATGTTGGATGCCCGGAGCCAACTGTAGGCCACTTCGTGGTCTTCGAGTTCCCAGAACTCCATTCCCGGCGTACATTTTGGATGCCCGGAGCCAACTGTAGGCCACTTCGTGGTCTTCGAGTTCCCAGAACTCCATTCCCGGGCCACATTTTGTATGCCCGGAGCCAACTGTAGGCCACTTCGTGCTCTTCGAGTTTCCAAAACTCCATTCCTGGGCATGATTTTGAATGCCCGGAGCCAACTGTAGGCCACTTCGTGGTCTTCTAGTTCCCAGAATTTCATTCCTGGGCATCATTTTGAATGCCGGGACCCAACTGCAGGCCACTTCGTGTTCTTCGAGTTCCCAGAACTCCATTCCCGGGCCACATTTTGAATGCTGATTGAGGCTGAGGCTGAGGCTGAGGCAGGCTGAGGCTGAGGCAGGCTGAGGCTGAGGCCGAGGCTGAAGGCAGACTGAGGCTCAGGCTGAAGCAGGCTGAGGCTGAGGCTGATGCTGAAGCAGGCTGATGCTGAGGCAGGCTGAGGCTGAGGCTCAGGCTGATGCAGGCTGAGGCTGAGGCAGGCTGAGGCTGAGGCCGAGGCTGAAGGCAGACTGAGGCCGAGGCTGAAGCAGGCTGAGGCTGAGGCTGAGGCAGGCTGAGGCTGAGGCTGAGGCAGGCTGATGCTGAGGCAGGCTGAGGCTGAGGCTCAGGCTGATGCAGGCTGAGGCTTAGGCAGGCTGAGGCTGAGGCCGAGGCTGAAGGCAGACTGAGGCTGAGGCTGAAGCAGGCTGAGGCTGAGGCAGAGGCAGGCTGAGGCTGAGGCTGAGGCAGGCTGATGCTGAGGCTGAGGCTGAGGCTGAGCTGAGGCTGATGCAGGGGCTGAGGCTGAGGCAGGCTGAGGCTGAGGCCGAGCTGAAGGCAGACTGAGGCTGAGTCTAGAAGCAGGCTGAGGCTGAGGCTGAGGCTGAGCTGAGGCTGAGGCAGGCTGAGGCTGAGGCAGGCTGAGGCTGAGGCTGAGGCTGAGGCAGGCTGAGGCTGAGGCAGGCTGAGGCTGAGGCCGAGGCTGAAGGCAGACTGAGGCCGAGGCTGAAGCAGGCTGAGGCTGAGGCTGAGGCAGGCTGAGGCTGAGGCTGAGGCAGGCTGAGGCTGAGGCAGGCTGAGGCTGAGGCTGAGGCTGAGCAGGGTGAGGCTGAGGCAGGCTGAGGCTGAGGCCGAGGCTGAAGGCAGACTGAGGCTGAGGCTGAAGCAGGCTGAGGCTGAGGCTGAGGCAGGCTGAGGCTGAGGCAGGCTGAGGCTGAGGCTGAGGCTGTGACTGCGACTGCCGTTGCCACTGCGACTTTCATCGCGAATGCGACTGCGACTGCGAGAACAGCAGAATTCTACAACTGGATTCTCATGTGAATCTCAAGGGGAATGCTTCCAGATATGCTCCTACACATCGCTGTTAGGTTGCTTTGCCGGGATAATTTTACCTAACAGCTCTTGCTGATAGGTTTCTAGTGGGGTCAAAAGAGAGCATCATGACTCCTCAGGGGGGTCTGGGCGGGACCCGGGGAGGCTGCCGCCGAAGCCGAAATCGCTTGGGACATCCTCGCAAAATCGCTCTTGGTGCTCCCAGAACTCCATTCCCGGGCCACATTTTGGATGCCCGGAGCCAACTGTAGGCCACTTCGTGCTCTTCGATTCCCAGAACTCCATTCCCGGGCCACATTTTGGATGCCCGGAGCCAACTGTAGGCCACTTCGTGCTCTTCGACTTCCCAGAACTCCATTCCCGGGCCACATTTTGGATGCCCGGAGCCAACTGTAGGCCACTTCGTGCTCTTCGAGTTCCCAGAACTCCATTCCCGGGCCACATTTTGATGCCCGGAGCCAACTGTAGGCCACTTCGTGTTCTTCGAGTTCCCAGAACTCCATTCCCGGGCCACATTTTGAATGCCCGGAGCCAACTGTAGGCCACTTCGTGCTCTTCGAGTTCCCAGAACTCCATTCCTGGGCATGATTTTGAATGCCCGGAGCCAACTGTAGGCCACTTCGTGTTCTTCTAGTTCCCAGAACTCCATTCCTGGGCCACATTTTGAATGCTGAGGCAGGCTGATGCTGCGGCCGAGGCAGGCTGAGGCTGAGGCAGGCTGAGGCTGAGGCCGAGGCTGAAGGCAGACTGAGGCTGAGGCTGAAGCAGACTGAGGCTGAGGCTGAGGCAGGCTGAGGCTGAGGCTGAGGCAGGCTGATGCTGAGGCAGGCTGAGGCTGAGGCTGAGGCTGATGCAGGCTGAGGCTGAGGCAGGCTGAGGCTGAGGCCGAGGCTGAAGGCAGACTGAGGCTGAGGCTGAAGCAGGCTGAGGCTGAGGCTGAGGCAGGCTGAGGCTGAGGCAGGCTGAGGCTGAGGCTGAGGCTGGCTGAGGCTGAGGCTGTGACTGCGACTGCCGTTGCCGCTGCGACTGTCATCGCGAATGCGACTACGACTGCGAGAACAGCATAATTCTACAACTGGATTTTCATCTGAATCTTAAGGGGAATGCTTTCAGATATGCTTCTACACATCGCTGTTAGGTTGCTTTGCCGGGATAATTGGTTTTGTGGGGTTCTCTCGATGCCCCCCCCATTTGCAACAAAAATCAAACAATGTGGAGGGTGGGCGGACTGGGTGGGGGCCGGGGGATCTCTTCCGGGCTCCCGAGATCCCCCCGAGGTTTTATTTCGGGTTCTGCCGGTTTTCCTTTTGGAGAGTTACCCAGGCTCCCCAGGAAGCGCTCCAAACTCCGCCCTCAGGTGTTGTTATTTGTTCGGGGTGGAGGGGTTTCCGGCCCCCCACGGACCTCGCCCGAAAACCCTCATCGAATGTGTTTGCTTTTTTTGTTGGCGGGAGGGAATAGGGGTTCCCCCGATGCTTGAGAAACCATCCAAAAACCTAGAGTTGTTTTCTTTTGGGGGGCTCTCCCTTGCCTCCGAGGAACACAACAACATTATTCAGCTTTTGTAAAGATATATCTGTTTTAAAAGGGTTCTTCTGGACCCCCCACGACCGCCCCAACCCCCCCTCGACTCCCCCATTGAGTTAGTTTTTCGGGGGGGTTCAGGGCTTGGGATGTTCTTTCAGGCTACCGAGACAACCTTCCCACTCCCCCTCAAGTTTTTTGTTTTGGGGTGGGGGGGTGGGGGGTTGCTCTCGACCCAGGACCGCCCCCAAAACCTCAGGGAGAAAGCCCAATAACAACCCCCAATGTTTTTTTTTTGAAGGGGGGGTGGGGGATTCGCCCAGGCCCGTGAGAAAGTATATTGAAAGCTCCCTTTCGCATTTTTTTTGGGGGGGTCCCCGGACTCACCAGGACCCCCCGAAAAAGTAAACGGGAAGGATTCTTTCAGTGTTTCGGGGGGTCTCTCTGTATTCCCCAGGTGCCCCTTCAGCTTCGATTTTTTCGAGACGCCAGGATGTCTGGGTTGGACGTGCTCAGACCTATCCCCGCCCTCGGCCCACCCCGAGCCGGAGCCCCAGCTCGGGGATCTCACTCCGCGTGGCTTCACGCCCCAGCGCCACATTCCCGCTGCGACCACGCCGGCTTCAGCGCTCAGCAGTGCCCGAGCTCTGCCCCTGGCCCCAGCCGCGCCCCGTGCGCCACTCGCGCGGATGGGCCCCAGCGCCGCTGCACCTCGGCGCCAACCCCGGCCTCACCACCGTGGCCCCGGCCCGAATGCCAGCGTCCAGCCTCGCCTTGGGCCCCAGCCCTGGCCCCGGCCGTGCTCCGCGTCTCGGCCTCAGCCTCCGTGGTGTCATCCGCCGCTTCGTTTGTTTTTTTTGTTGTTGTTCAAAACAAAAATTGCCTGGGCCTCAGGATCGGCGTCGGCCTCGGCACTGGCCCAAGCTTAGTTGCGACCTTGCGGCGGCTGGCCAGTGCGACGCATCGCGCGCTGGTCGGGCCACGCGCCCCGACCCCAAGGCGCCAACGATGTCAGCTCCAGCGCGGGGCGCTGGGGAGGATTCCCTTTTCAGAAACGTCTTGGGCAGCTTAAAACAAATGTGCAACTTGTTTGTGCGGCGATGTCGGGCGCGAAAGGATGGCCCATAATGGGTGGGCCGATTTTGAAACATAGGGGCGACGCGCCCGTCAACGCCGTGGCCTTGATGGTCAACGCGCCGCGCAATTATTTTCGAGGATTGCGTCCGAACTGCAACGCTCGCGAAAGCAGGCGAGTTTATTGGCCTGGGACACTTGATTATTTCGAGCTATTGCGCCTCTGTTTGCGTCCCACTTTGTTCCCACCCCACTCGTATTTTTCACGGTGTTTTTTGGGAGGTTCTCAGGCCCCCCCCAGGGCTCCTCCCGAAAACCCTCCGTCCTCCAGGGATCCTTAGAAGATCACACCTAAATTATCCTTCAGTGTTTTTTGCGTGAATTTCTTTTTGGGGGGGTCCCAGGCTCCCCAAACACGCTTCAAGGTTCCCCCCTAGCGAACCTTCGAGAACTATTATATATTTTTTTCCTGGGGGGGTGGGGGGTGGGATCTTGGAGGTTTTCACCCAGACTCGAGGCCCCTCCCTGCAAAAAACAGCCATCAAGGTTTTTTCTCCCCAGGGTGGTTTTTCTGCCCCCCCCCCCACGAGAACCTCCCCGAACAGTGTTTTTTGGGGGGGAGGGGGGGGGGGCGGGGCGAGGTTCCTTCGGGCTCCCGAGTAAACGCGTTCAACTGCCCCTCGCCCACCCCTCCAGTCTTTTCTGAGGGGCGATAGGGGGGCGGGGGGCGATTTGGGGCCGCCCCAAAACTTTATTTTGTAAGGGGGGGGCGGGGGGGCCGAAAGGTCCCCTGGACTTTCCAGGAACCGCCCCGGACCCCCTCCTTGAGTTAGTTTTTTTTTTGTTTGCTTTTTTTGGTGGAGGGTTTGGGGGAGGTTCGCCGGCCCCCCCCGCCCGCCCGCCCCGCCGGCTTCTCGAACGCCGCGCCGAGTACTCCGCAGCCTCCATCTCCACCACGACAGCCCCGTATGCCGCAGCCTCCGCCTCCCGCGCAGCACCCGGTGCTCCGCAGCTCCCGGCTCCAGCGCGCCCCAGCACTTTGCGGCCTCCGTCGCCAGGACGGCTCTCTTGGGAGTTGCGCGAAAACTCGAGCGCGCCCGCCGCCTGCCGCCGCCGCCCGCCCCCCGCCCCGCCCGCACCGCCCGCCGCACCAGTCGGTTCACACCCGACGTCTCCAAAGCAACGCGCAGCACTTCAGAAAGGCCGTCTCCAGTGCGATGCCCAGTATTCCACAGCTCTCGCCTCCAACGCACACGCGTAGTACTCCGCATCCCCCCGACACACTCTGCGTCTACAACGCAGCACCGTTTCTTAAACGCGTTCGCAGCACAGTCAACCCGCATGGTGAGGATGGGCGACTTCCCGAGGTTCCCCTTCGCCCAGCAAGGCAAGCCCCTTGTATCTCTCCGTCTTGAGGGAGGGGGGATTTCCAGGGAGCCTGGGAGAACCGCCCCCCCAAAAACCTTTCTGAAACGACTCTCTGAACGAGTTTTTCTTTGTGTGGGTTCAAGAGGGGGGGCGGGGAACTCACAAAAAGCAAAGAGCCCCCCCTCCCTTAAGAGTCGCTTTTTTTAGATCCTGGGGAGGGCCCTCCGAACACCCGCGTTTCCCTCACACACACACACACACACGCATCTTTGTGTGTCTGTGTGTGTGTGTGTTTGTTGGAAGGTCCCTAAGGGACCAGAGGACCGCACCGCTCCTCCTCAAAAGCAACGCCCTAGAAGTTGTTTTGGAGGGGTGTCGAACACACAAAAGAACAAGCACTTTGAAATGGGTCGTCGGTGGATTTTTAGTCCGAGGCCCGTTCCGTGCCCAATTCCGAGTGCTGTTCCAAATGCGAGGCCAATCCCGCGAAGTGTTTTGGGGTTCTCACGATATTTGTGAAGCTGATGCTAGTGGGATGCTGTGCGAGATTTTTTCCCAACCATCCTGTGGTGTTGGGTCCTCGTTTTGAAGAGACGGTCCCCGCGTTCCCTCCCTCCCTCCTCCCCCCCTCTTTCCTTCCTCCTCTCTCCTCCTCCTCCCCCTCCTCCCCCTACTCCTTCCCCCCCTGCGTTTCACCCACCCAGTGCAGCGTTTCGTGGCCCCATCGGGAGCTCCACCGAAGGCGCCAGTGCCACCGCCCGCATGCGTCAGCCACACCCACTTCGGCATACCCCTCACACTTTTCATGGCCCCGTAGGGAGCTGCACCGAAGGCCCCAGTGCCACCGCCCGCATGCGTCAGCCACACCCACTTCGGCACACCCCTCACACGTTTCGTGGCCCCATATGGAGCCCCACCAAAGGCCCCAGTGCCACCGCCCGCATGCGCCAGCCACACCCAATTCGGCACACCCTTGACACGTTTCGTGGCCCCATAGGGAGATCCACCGAAGGCACCAGTGCCACCGCCCGCATGCGTCAGCCACACCCACTTCGGCACACCCCTCACACGTTTCGTGGCCCCATATGGAGCCCCACCAAAGGCCCCAGTGCCACCGCCCGCATGCGCCAGCCACACCCAATTCGGCACACCCTTGACACGTTTCGTGGCCCCATAGGGAGATCCACCGAAGGCACCAGTGCCACCGCCCGCAAGCGTAACACCTAATTCGGCACACCCCTCACACACTTCGTGGCCCCTTAGGGAGCCCCACCAAAGGCCCCAGTGCCACCGCCCGCATGCGCCAGCCACACCCAATTCGGCACACCCTTGACACGTTTCGTGGCCTCATAGGGTGCTCCACTGAAGGCCCCAGTGCCACCGCCCGCATACGTCAGCCACACCCACTTCGGCACACCCCTCACACGTTTCATGGCCCCGTGGGGAGCTGCACCGAAGGCCTCAACGCCACCGCCCGCATGCGTCAGCCACACCCAAGTCGGCACAGCCCTGACACGTTCCGTGACCCCATAGGGAGCTCCACTGGAGGCCCTAGAGCCACCGCCCGCATGCGTCAGCCACACCCACTTCGGCACACCACTCACACTTTTCGTGGCCCCGTAGGGAGCTCCACAGAAGGCGCCAGTGCCACCGCCCGCATGCGTCAGCCACGCCCACTTCGGCACACCCCTGAACCGCTCCGTGGCCCCATAGGGAGCTCCACCGAAGGCCCCAGTGCCACCGCCCGCATGCGTCAGCCACACCCACTTCGGCACACCCCTCGCACGTTTCGTGGCCCCACATGCAGCCCCACCGAAGGCACCAGTGCCACCGCCCGCATGCGTCAGCCACGCCGACTTCGGCACACCCCTCTCACGTTTCGTGGCCCCACAGGGAGCCCCACCGAAGGCCACACTGCCACTGCCCGCATGCGTTAGCCACACACACGCACACTTCGGCACACCCCTCACACGTTTCGTGGCCACATAGGTAGCTCCACCGAAGGCACCAGTGCTGCCGCCCGCATGCGTCAGCCACACCCAATCTGGCACCCCCCTGACGAGATCCGTGGCCCTGTATGGGGGCTCCACCGAAGGTCCCAGTGCCACCGCCCGCATGCGTCAGCCACACCCAATTCGGCACACCCCTCACACGTTTCTTGTAGGGAGCTCCAAAGAAGGCCCCAGAGCCACCGCCCGCATGCGCCAGCCACGCCTACTTCGGCACACCTCTCACACGTCTCATGTCCACGTAGGGAGCTGCGCCGAAGGCCCGAGTGCCACCGCCCGCATGCGTCAACCACACCCACTTCGGCACACCCCTCACACGTTTCATGGCCCCGTAGGGAGCTGCACCGAAGGCCTCAACGCCACCGCCCGCATGCGTCAGCCACACACACTTCGGCACACCCCTCACACGTTTCGTGGCCCCATAGGGAGCTCCACCGATGGCCCCAGTGCCACCGCCCGCATGCGCCGCCCACGCCCATGTCGGCACACCCCTCACGGGGGTCGTGGCCCCATAGGGAGCGGCACCGAAGAAAATGTTCACAATTGCGGTACTCACAACTTCAGATGGTTGGGGGGTCCTTCGCCAGGCTAATTCTTCAGGGCGTATGGGCAGGTGGGTCCGCAGCTTTGGCCCAGCAAGCCTCGGGCTTGAGCAACTCTGGGAGGGAAGGCACCTGGACCAGGACTTCGAGATGGATCACTGGGATGTCGAGAGAGCAACAGCAGCAGCGTGCGAACAACTTAAGAGGCCTAAGTTGTGCATTCCCTTAACGTGCGCACTCCTGCCTTGCTTTATAATGTCCATTGTAGCGCTGGCTTCCATTCACGACTTGGATCCTCAGCAACAGCTGCTTGTGAAGGACCCGACCGGCTACTGGGTGCAGAACGGGCCCTGGAGTGGCTGCATCATCACACACCGCGAGAAGGTGATCCGCTCGGGAACGCTGTTGGATCCGCAGCAATACGCAGTGGTGAAGAACATTCAGACGGGTCTCTCACACAATGAGCTTGGCCCTCAATTTCTATTCCTCGGACCTTACGATGTACTGGTCGAGGTGAAGGACACCTTCGTGCTTCTCAAGGGACAGTACGTCCGCCTGGTAGACGAGGCGGGCGGGGCGCAGCGGGTCTTGCTGGGCCCGCAGGCCGTGGTCCCTGAACCCACCGAGATTGCTCCTGCGGGGGTGCAGCAGGTGTATTTCTTAGATGCGGAGACTGCCCTTCTCGTCCGGGACAAGCAGACTGGGACGCAGAGGCTTGTCGCTGAGGCTGGGGTCTACACCCCGACTGCCGACGAGGAGGTCATGGAGGAGAGGCACCTTCTCCACGTCCTCCCATACGAGTCCATGGTCGTTCGGGATGCGAGTGGGCAGCTTACTATTCACAGTGGGGCGGAAGGCGATGGCACGGGTTCAGCGTTCTTCCTGCCACCGTACCACGAGCTTGTTGAGATGCATTGGTCAGACTTCTCGACACCTCCAGATCATGATGCCAACACTCAGGTTCCAGATCAGCAGAACACGAGCAATACCAACAGTCAAGTTGCAGACCAGCAGGCCATGGACCACGATGCTGCGACGAAGGTCGACATGCGCTCGAGGATGATGTACTTCGCCTACGAGGTGCGCACGAGCGACAGCGTCAAACTCATACTCGACGGCACGATCTTCTGGCGAGTCAAGAACCTGTCCATGACAATCGCCGCAACTGCCGACCCCGAAGGCGACGTCTGGCACCATGCCCGAAGCTCTCTCATCCAGGCTGTCAGCAAGGTCACGCTGCAAACGTTTATGTCAGGAATCGACAGCGTCGTCATGGAGGCGTTCGGCACGCAGGCGGCGGACAGCTTCTATGCGGAGCGCGGCGTCGAACTGCAGAGCATGGAGGTGACGAAATTCGACTGTGTGGACCCAGAGACGGCCGTGATCCTTCAGGCCATCATCCAGGAGTCTACTAACAAGATCAACAAGTTGACTATGCAGGCGAGCGAGAACGAGGTGGCGGCCGCCGCACTCGTTGCAGAGATCCAGCTTGCAAAACAGAGGACCGAGCTCATCGAGACACAGGCAGAAAACCTGCGGATTCAATCACAGAAACAGGGAGAAGCCGATGGCTTGCAGCTAGCGGGCGACGCCAACGCCTTCATGACGGGTCTCAACCAGACTGTCCCCGATGTGAGCACGCGAATAGACCTCTACACCCTCCGGCACCAGTTGAGCAGCAGGAACACGGATACACGCAACCTTGCATCGGGAACTGCTCACCTCTTCGTCGCACCCGATGATCTCAACCTAAAGCTCAACATTGGCACGAGCCAGGCTCGGAACGTGACAGCAGAGTTATGAGTAGGCCGAAGCGACATGCAGCATTGGCCGTTCAGGAGCGCAGCCATGGGCTTACAATCCGCCAAATCAGCAGAGATGCAAGCAGCTACGCAGCGGCAGGGTGCCATGGCTAGGCCAGTCTTCCCGACGCTCATGCTGCGCGCAGGGGCCAGGCGTGCTAAGTCACGTTTGCCATGCGCGAAGCCTTGTGCAGTACTGGCGTTGTACAGCTTTTCCGCAATGGGCGAAACGTAGCAAAAAGTGCGATTTCTGCCCTTCTCTGACTGCGACACAGGGACGCTGGAGGCGCGGCTCGCCCGAGCCGCGAGGAGAGAGGAGGGGGAGGTGGATGACGATGACGAGGCGGATGATGATGATGATGATGATGATGGTGGTGGTGGTGGTGGTGGTGATGATGATGATGATGATGATGGTGATGTTGATGATGATGATGATGATGATGTTGATGATGATGCTGATGATGCTGATGCTGATGCTGATGCTGATGCTGATACTGATGATGCTGATGCTGATGCTGATGCTGATGCTGATCCTGATGATGATGATGATGATGATGATGATGATGATGATGATGATGATGACGACGATGATGATGATGATGATGATGATGATGATGATGATGATGATGATGATGATGATGATAATCAGCATGCCCAAGCGGATGATGAAGTACGACCCTTGCCCCGTGACCCGGGCACGGACGGGAGCACAGGCAGGCGACCGTGGCGGCACCATAACCAACTTTAAGAAGACAATTTTGCCACGGGGGGCATTTCTTTGAGAATTGGATGATGCTTGCGCGCTATGAAGATGGTACTGCACGAGAGCTGCTTGGTCAACAACGAAACGATGCACTGTCCTGACGAGGCCGGGAGCCCTCCAGCTTACACCACGAGAGATGTTCCACCCGGCCGGGTGTGGTGCAGAGGCTGGTTGAGTGCGTACAAGGGCAATACTCGCATATTTGATGCTGCTGCTGCTGCTGATGATGATGATGATGCTGCTGCTGCTGAGGATGATGCTGCTGCTGATGATGATGTTGATGTTGTTGATGATGATGATGATGATTGTGATCATGCTGCTGATGATGATGGTGATGGTGCTGATGATGATGCTGCTCCTGATGATGATGCTGCTGCTGATTCTGATGATGATGCTGGCAATGTTGATGATGCTGATGATGGAGATGAGGCTGATTCTGATGATGCTGATGACGATGGACTTGATGATGCTGCTGATGAGACTGACTACGATGCTGATGCTGTTGATTATGTTGTTGTTACTGCTGTTGTTGCTGATGATGGTGATGATGACGGTGGTGGTGGTGGTGGTGGTGATGGTGATGATGATGACGCTGCTGCTGGTTGTGGTTGTGGTGCTGCTGATGATGATGGTGCTGTTGATTATGATGAAGAGGAGGAGCAGGAGCAGGAGGAGGAGGAGGAGGAGGAGGAGGAGGGGGAGGAGGAGGGGGAAGAGGAGGAAGAGAATGAGCAGGGGGTACAGCTTGCACGAGGGTTCATAATAGCCCTAGCTTCGGATGGGTTGCCGTCTAGTGCTTTCGTTTTCGGTTGTTTACCAGATTGCTTGCTGTTCGTTTGGGGTGTATCGCCGTGGGGGCTCGGTCCCTCCAGGGAACACTTGGGGGAGGATGGCGGGAAGATGAGGAGGATGAGGCGGAGGAGGAGGACGACGATGATGTTGATGAGGAGGAGGATGACGATGATGATGATGATGATGATGATGATGATGATGATGATAATGATGATGTATAATAGCAGTAACGATACTATGAATACTAACAAGAACAATGTGAATAAGAACATTAATAGTAACAACAAGAAGAATAATACATAACATAGTAATACTAAGCATAATAAGAGACGAACAACACTAATACTGATAACAATGCGAAGCAGACTAACAACCGAATACCAATAATACTAACACTACTAGTAATACTGCAACGAATATTAATACCAGCAATAATAAGAAGGAGCATCACAACACACATACTTTTAATATTATGAAGAATGATAAGAAACTTTTAGTAATACTCAGAAGAAACATATTGATAATAATGCTAAGATTAATGAAAACACAAATGATTAGAATACTACTACTAATAATAACAAGAAGAAGAGGAGGAGGAGGAGGGGGAGGAGGAGGAGGGGGTATCTTGGGAGCCAGCCTCTGGGGGCACTCTTGGGGCCTCCTGGGGAGCTTCCTGGGCGCCTCTTGGAGGCATCTTGGGGGCCTCCTTGGGCCTCTTTGGGGCCTTGAGCTTTGGGGGCTTCTCGGAGGCTTCTTCGGCATTTTTTTGGCATTCCTGGCCCGTCTGAAGCGTCGGAAGCCGTCTGGGGGGCCTCTCTGGGCCGACTTGGGGCCCTCTTGGGGTGCTCCAGGGCCGTCTTGGAGGCCATCTTGGGCCGTCTTGGAGGCCTCTTGGGCCGTCTTGGGGCCCTCTTGGGGCCGTCTTGGGGGCCTCTTGGGCCCATCTGGGGCCATTTTGGAGGTCTGGGCGATCTTGGGTCGATCTTTGGGTGCTCTGGGGCCGTCTCGGGCCGTTGGGAGGCCGAAAAGAAGCAAATGTTAGAATCTTACCAAGACCGATGGGGAATCAATGATTTTGGCCTCTTCGGGCCTTCCTGGAGGCTCTCTTGGGGGCCTCTTGGCCGTCTTGTCGACCTCTTGGGGGCCTCTTGCGGACCTTTTAGGCCGTCGTAGGCCATCTTGAGGCCATCTTGGGCCGTCTGGGGTGCATCTTGGGGCCATGTTCGGGTCTCTTGGGGCCATCTGGGCCGTCTTGGAGGCATCTTGGAGGCCATCTTGAGCCATCTTGCCCTCTTTGAGGCCATCTTGGGGCCGTCTTGGGGGATTTGTTCAGGACGACGTTGACGTTGTTTCCGGTCCCGTCGGGGGGCCGGCGCGCTGGGCCGAAGTCCCAGGGTGTGCTCTTTTGGAAAAAGAGCCCCAGCCAGGCCGTATAGGATCTAGCACGCCGAGCACCCATGTGGTAAATCAACAGGGGGCGGCGGACGCCTACGGCGAATCACCGCTGCCCCCTGCCTTTTGGAATTGCCCATGCGGCCGAGCGTTGTGGCAAGAGCTCTGCCAAGCTATCGGGCCAGGTGTTCCTCCGGCCGTTGCAGAAACCCTTCGGAGAACACTCTGGGGAGGATGGCGGGGAAGATCAGGAGGAGGAGGAGGAGGAGGAGGAGGAGGAGGAGGAGGAGGAGGAGGAGGAGGGGGCATCTACTCTTGGGGCCTCCTGGGGAGCTTCCTGGGGGCTTCTTGGAGGCATCTGGGGGGCCTCCTTGGGCCTCTTGGGGGCCTTTAGCTTTGGGGGCTTCTCGGGGGCTTCTCGGGGGCTTCTTCGGCAATTTTAGGGCATTCCTGGCCCGTCTGAAGCGTCGGAAGCCGTCTGGGGGGCCTCTCTGGGCCGACTTGGGGCCCTCTTGGGGTGCTCCAGGGCCGTCTTGGAGGCCATCTTGGGCCGTCTTGGAGGCCTCTTGGGCCGTCTTGGGGGCCTCTTGGGGCCGTCTGGGGCCATTTTGGAGGTCTCTTGGGCGATCTTGGGCCGATATTTGGGTGCTCTGGGGCCGTCTCGGGCCGTCGGGATGCCGAGAAGAAGCAAATGCTAAAATCTTGCAAAGACCGATGGGGAATCAATGGTTTTGGCCTCTTCGGGCCTTCCTGGAGGCCCTCTTGGGGGCCTCTTGGACCATCTTGGAGGCCTCCTGTGGGCCTCTTGTTCCGTCTTGGGCCATCTTTGAGCCATCTTGTGCCGTCTTGATGGCGTCCTGGCTCGTCGGACGCCGTCGGAAGCCGTTTTGAGGGCCTCTCTGGGCCGACTTGGGGTCCTCTTGGGGTGCTCCAGTGCCGTCTTGGAGGCCATTTTGGGCTGTCTTGGAGGCCTCTTGGGCCGTCTTGGGGCCCTCTTGGGGCCGTCTTGGGGGCCTCTTGGGCCCATCTGGGGCCATCTTGGAGGTCTCTTGGGCGATCTTGGGTCGATCTTTGGGTGCTCTGGGGCCGTCTCGGGCCGTCGGGGTGCCGAAAAGAAGCAAATGCTAAAATCTTTCAACGACTGATGGGGACTCAATGATTTTGGCCTCTTCGGGGCCTTCCTGGAGGCCCTCTTGGAGGCCTCTTGGGCCGTCTTGTAGGCCTCTTGGGGGCCTCATAGGCCGTCTTGGGCCATCTTGAGGCCATCTTGGGCCGTCCTAAAGGGTTCTTGGGCCGTCTTGGAGGCCATTTTGGACCCTCTTAGGCCGTCTTGGAGGCCATCTTGGACCATCTTGGGCGAACCTGGAGGCCAGCTTGGGCCATCTTGGCCCCCTTGGAATGGCGGGACGGGCCGAAGCCCCAGGGGGAGTGCTTTTGAAAAAGAACCCAAACCAAACCAGTAGAATCTAGCACGCGGGCACCCCTGTGGCGAGACCACGGGGCGGCGGATCTAGTGGCCTGCGGCCCATCCCGCCACCATGCCTGGGTAGTGGGTCAGAATCCTCATGGATGCCTCTTGGGGTCTCTTCGGAGGGCTGTCGGGGGCCTCCGGAGACAGTTGGGAGGCTTCTGGGGAGCGTCTTCGGAGCGTCTTGGCGCTTCCTGGGGGCCGCCCGGGAGCCTCTTGGGGCGGTGAGCTCGGCATGTCGGTTCGTGTTCGCCCTCTGGGGCCCCTCTTGGGTGCTGTCTTGGGCCGTCTTGGAGGCCTCCAGGGCCATCTTGGAGGCCTTTTGGGCCGTCTCGGCGCCCTGTCGACGGCCTCGCAGGCCGTCTTGAGGCGATCTTTGGAGCCTCTTGGGCCTTCTTGGAGCGTCGGGGAGTTTTTTTTTTTTTTTTTTTTTTTTTTCTCCTCTTGGGGCCCTCTTAGGATTACTCTTGGAGGCCTCTTGGGGCGTCTTGGAGTCGTCGTGGGCCGTTTGGAGGCCATCTTGGGCGTCTTGGAACAATCTTTCCGCGACTCAGAACGATTTTGAGCCCTTCTTGGAATGTCTTGGACCTGATTTGCCGAAGGCCCCCTCCAGGACCCCCCCTGGGACCCCACCAGGCCCCCACTCCCCGGGTGGGGACAGGATCAAAGGGAAGGGATTTCTCTTCGACTCAATTACGACTTCGATTGCGACCTGGCTCGATTCACCTCGAGTTGACGAGCCAGGTGCGCTAAAGAGGGTCTCAGGAGAGCCTCCAGGAATGAAAGAGCAATTCGAATGAAAGATCGTCTCTCAGGAACACCCAGGGACAACGGACCCTGAACTTCCCCCTCACACGCGCCGATCTTCCGTTGGTGGCCATGTGGGTGGTTCCTCTCGTTGCGGGAAGGCGATGCAAGTTCGCTCACGGCCGTGCATTCTTACAGTGGCCTGCTTGCCTCCAGGGTGCCCTGGGTTACGTGGGTTTCGATGGTCTCGCTATGGAAACCGTGACGGTCCTCACCAAGAATTAGTGGACGTCCTGATGTCTCAGGGTTGGGTTTCTTGTGGAAGGTTTCTTGTGGTCGAGCTCCTACTGTATACCCTGTTGCTCTTTCTGTGCTTCGGGCATCTGTGTCGCCCAGAGGCTTGTGTGCTTCGACTCCGGCTGCGAGCGGTGGCACGTGAGGCTGCTGAGTGGCCTGGAGACCATCAAGGTGCTAAACACCTAGCGGGGCGGAGTCTGGAGTACCAGAGCGTCGGTCGAGTGATGCCCCTTGTTCATGATTCTCGGACAGGCCTCGAGCACGTGGTTTTCAGTGTCAGACTTCGGCACGATGTATCGGTTTTGCGAGGCCGTGTGATCCTCATCCTCCTCATCTGTCTGTTTCTCTGTCTATCTGTCTGTATGTATGTCTTTCTCTCTGTATCTTTGTCTCTATCTCTCTCTGTCTCTTTGTCTGTGTCTTTCTTTGCCTGTTCGTTTCTCTGTCTCTGTCTGTGTTTCACTCTCTCTCTCTCGTTCTCTCTCTGTCTGTCTTACAGTCTGTCTGACTGTCTGTCTGTCCTTCTCGCTGTCGCTGTCTCTCTGTCTGTCTTTCTCTGTCTCTCTCTTCCTCTTCTCTATCTCTCTCTCTCTGCTTCTTTATTCATCTTTCTGTGTCTCTCTCCTTGTCTCTCTTTCTCTCTGTATTCATGCATGTACATACATATATGTATACACATGTATATACACATCCCGTTCTCTTCCTCCTCTATCTACTCCCGCTGCCCCCTCCCCCTCTTCTGGCCCTCCTTTCGGGGAGGGGGAGGGGTAGAGCGCATGGCATGACTGGGGTGTGACGAGAGGGGGTTGTGAGGGTCCTCCTCCTTCTTCCACCCCTCTCCACCCTCTTCCCTCGAGAATCCTCTTCCCCCCTCCTTCCGCCCCCCCTCTTCTCCATTCCTTCTCCTTATGACTGTTAACCAGCGTGGACCCCGACTAGTGATTTCTAGCAGTCTACGTGGTGCAAGCTATGTGGTCAAAGCTATGTGATTCAACCTATGTGGAGCAATCTACGTGTTGCAATGTATGCGACGCAACCTAGGAGATGCAAGCTATGTGGTGCAATCTATGTGGTGCAGCAGTTCACCCTGCCGAACTTGAAATTAGAAACTCCACTGCTGGCGCAGACATCCCACCCACCCTCCTGCAGCTTTGTTTGCAAAACCCATGCGGTGGCGCTTGCGATGACTGCTCGGCGCTGGCTGGTGCATCTCTGCGACCGCCCTAGCGCGCGCGAGCTCGCGCGCAGAGCGGCCAGCTAGTTTGGCGCAGTCGACGTGGCCGCGGTGACGTTGACCGATCGGGGGGTCCCCAGCGCGTCTCACAGTCTGGGCTGGCGCGCGGGTCCTTCAGTGCGGGTCGGTGGCGCGGGTGGGCACGGGGTCACGGTCACGTCGGCAACGGCAGAAAATATGGTGATAGTAGCGATAACGGTGTCGATGATCACGATGGCGGCGGCATGGCCAAGGACGGCGCCAATGTTGGTCACGCCGACGACGATGGTGGTGTCCACGTGTCGGTGATGACGGCTTTGAATGATTTCGACATGCGCGCGCGGCCGACGGGCACGAGTGGCCCGCGGGGGGTTATTTGACAGGGATGGTGCCCCCCCCTCAACACGCGCGCAAGGGCGTTCGAATTATTTCGACGTGCGCACGCGAGAGGCCCGTTCGGTCGCATTTGATGGATCTGTTGAAACATTTGTCTTACGCCAGAACAGAATTCGCAAGAGCACGCGCATGCGTTCCTTGCAACGCCATGTTGCCCATTTGTTGTTTTTGATCATATGTTTTCGGGGCACTTCTTCTTCCTCCTGATCCTCTTCCCGTCCTCCTCATCCCTCCTCGGCCCTTCTCTTCCTCGCCCCCTCCTCTCTCCTCCTCGTCCCTCCTCGTCCTCCTGTGGCCTGACCGCCTCTATGATGCCCCAGGTGCGGCCAGGCAACCTGGAGGCCGCGGCAGACGCAGGCGGCGACTTGCCTCCTTTGCCCCTCCAGTTGGGCCGGGGAGAAGAAATGATTTGAGGATGATGATGAGGAGGAGGAGGATGAGGAGGAGGAGGATGGGAAGCAGGAAGAGTAGGCGGGAGAGCAGGATGATGATGATGGTGATGATGATGATGATGCTGATGATGCTGCTGCTGATGATGATGATGACGATGATGCCGATGAATCTGATGATGATGATGATGATGATGATGATGCTGATGATGATGATGATGATGATGATGATGATGATGATGATGATACTGATGATGCTGATGATGATGATGAGGAGGCGGAGGAGGAGGAGGAGGAGGAGGATGGGGAGGGTGAACGGGAGGACAAGGAGAGATAACAGGGAGGAGGACAAGGATGAAGATGCTGATGATGCTGATGCTGATGCTGATGCTGATGCTGATGATGATGCTGAGGATGAGGATGAGGATGAGGAGGATGCTTCTGCTGATGCTGATGATGATGATGCTGATGCTGATGATGCTGCTGCTGCTGATGGTGATGATGATGAGGAGGATGGGGAAAGGAGGATGAAGAGGAGGAGGAGAACGAGGAGGATGACGAGGAGGAGGAAGGGGAGTAGGAGGATGATGAGGGGGATATTGATTTCATGGCTATGGCGACGCTGATAATGATGGAAACGATGATGATGCTGATGCTGACGATGGTCATCATGCTGATGAAGCGGGTGATGCGGAGGAGTATGCTGAGTATGATGATGCTGCTGATGCTGATGCTGATTCTGCTGCTCATGATGCTGTTGCCGGTGAGGATGATGATGCTGATGATGAGGATGATGCTGGTGATGATGACGACGACGATGATGCTGATGATGATGATGATGCTGGTGCTGGTGATGATGATGATGAAGATGGATACTGCTTCTGCTGATGATGCTGCTGATGTTGCTGCTGATGTTGCTGCTGATGATGTTGATGATTATGATGCTGCTGTTGCTGATGATGCCGCATGATGATGGTGATGATGATGCAGTTGATTATGTTGGTGATGGGTATGATGCTGATGATGATAATACTGATTGCAATGATGATGCTGTTGCTGATGATGTTGATGACGATGCTGCTGCTGATGATGCTGATGATGGTCATTATGATCATGAGTGTGGTGCTGTATGCTGATGCTGATGCTGATGCTGATACTGATGATGATGCTGCTGCTGATGATGCTGATGCTGCTGACGATGATTCTGATGATGCTGTTGATGATGATGATGATGATGGTGATGATGATGCTGACGATGATTATGATGATTATGATGATGACGATGATGATGATGATGCTCATGATGATGATGCTGATGATGATGATGATGATGATGATGATGATGATGATGATGATGATGTGGTGTTGGTGGTGGTGGTGGTGATGGTGGTGATGGTGGTGATGCGGATGAGGATAACGAGGAGGAGGAGGAGGAGGCAGAAGAGGAGGAGGAGTAGGAGACGAGGAGGAGGAGGAGGATCAGGAGGCGGAGCGGCGAGGATGGTGGTTGTGGCAAGGCGCAGGAGGGACAAGGAGGTTTTCAGGGGAGAGCACAGCGAGACGGATGCTGATGATGATGATGATGATGATGATGATGATGGTGATGCTGATGCTGATGATGGTGCTGATGAGCTGATTATGATGATGATGATGATGCTGATGTTGATGCTGATTCTGATGCTGATGCTGCTGCTGATGATGATGATGATGCTGCTGCTGATGATGATGAAGCTGTTGCTGATGATGATGATGCTGATGATGATGATTGATGATGATTGATGATGATGATGCTGATGATGCTGATGATGCTGTATGATGATGTGATGATGATGATGATGAATGATAAGGATGATGATGATGATGATGATGCTGATGAGATGATGATGATGATGATGATGAGATGATATGATGATGATGATGATGATGATGATTAGATGATGATGATGATGATGATGTGATGATGATGATGATGATGATGATGATGATGATGATGATGATGATGATGATGATGAGGAGGAGGAGGAGGAGGAGGAGGAGGAGGAGGAGGAGGAGGAGGAGGAGGAGGAGGCTGAGGATCAGTCCCATCCCCCTTGCCCGCTCCCTCCCCCCGCCGCTTCCTCGCGCCTCTCCCTTGCCCTCTCCCGCGTGTGCACGCGCCCCGCCTCCGTCAGTTGCGCTCCGCCCCTGCCACCTGCGCCCTGTCCCCTCGCAGCTCACGGTGCCCAGCTAGGCTCGACTCGACCCCGATCTTGCCCGACGGCCCGGCCCGGGCGACGAAATCCACTGCCCCCTGGGCAGGCCCTTCCTGGGACCAGGAACTGTGTGTGTGTGTGCCCTCCTGGCCAAGCCAGGATGGCACGGCGCATACACCGCGGCTGGGTTCAGGATGGGCCTGGCCAGGGAGCAGTCCCTGCGATCCTGGCGTCTCAATTTTTTCGGGCCGGGCGTTTCCGCCCAGCTTCGGGCCACGGGACCCTCACAGATCGATCTGGCTCGAAAAATGACGCAGAAAGATGGGGTCCGGGGCTCCGGTTGTAATTTTTCACGATGTCCCAATTTTTTCGAGACGTCGGATCTCAGGGGTGGATCTGTATACATTTCGTCGCTCCACCGAGCTGGCCCGATGCCTGCAGGGCGCTGCCGTGCATCCTGGCGCGGCGGTCGATCCCGACTTTCGACTCCTCGGCCCCGTGCCGACGCGCACCGATCCTGGCGCGCAGCCCTGTGTACGACCCGGCAGTGCCCGACCCTCGGCGGCGAGCGAGGGGGGAGGGCCTTCTCAGAAGAGTCCCCCGGCCTGCGGAGAAGTTTTCTACGCCTTCCCGGGAAGCTCCTCAGAGGGCGCGAGGGCTTCTCAGAGGCCCCCCGCGCCTTCCGAGAGGCCCCCCTCTGCTCTGCCGCCGCGGCCCGGCGCGCGGCCCGACTCTGCCGAGGCGGCGCGCCGGGCGGCGACGTGGACGAGCTCGCGTCGCGGCTGGCGTCGTCCATGCAGTGCTGAGGGGCCCGCGCGGCCTCGGCGCGCGCGCGGGAAGTGCGCCGCCGCCGCGGGCCGTGCCGCCGCTGGGCGATCGCCCAGGCGCGCGCGCGCCTGCCGCCCCGGAGGCGCGCGGGAGGCCCTCGGAGGGCCTCGGCCCGCGGAGCCTCGTGGAGCTTCTCGCGGGTCCTGGGCGGGTCCTCCGGGCCCCCCGGGCCTGTGCGGCTTCCCTCGCATCGGAGTCGACTGGCGGTGGCCAGGCTGGATGAGTCGAGGTCCACCTATGGGAGAAGAAGAAGACGGCACAAAGATAAGTCTTCGACGCTCCTTGCGGACTTCTTGGATCTGCGGTGGGCCCCCTCTGGCGGCTGCTCTGGCGCCGTACCTGGCGCGCTCAGCGCGCCATAGAGGAGGCTTAGCGCAGATCTAAGAGATCCGCGTGGACCGTCAAACGCTTATGTTTATGCCGTTTTTGGTCCCCTAATCTAGATAGATCGGCGCAAATCTGGATGCGTGGAGGTACATCCAGAGATGTCCAGATAAACCTGGGGAAATTGTGGAAGCTCCAGCGCGAGTCGAGGGACCAAGTCACCAGAGTTAACACAATATTCAAGCATCTTGTGTTTTCGTTGTCTGTCCTTTCCGATTGCTGTGAGGGCTGCGTTCTCCAAGAACAAAACATTTTTGTCATCTTACTCGAGACAGAGGCGACTTGTGAGAGTCGCATTCGGTATTCGAACATATTCGAAACACATTGCTTTTGGTCATTGGATCGGCGAAACCTGTGCGGGTTGCATTTGGTGTTGCGAATTAGTTCTATACCATTGTGTTCTGAGATCTGACTTCTCCGATCCTTGTGAATGGCGCGTTCAAGTTTTAGTATGTCTTGGTCATGACACCCACGAAATTCGTAAGGAGTGTATTATTAATCGCTTCGCTCATTCCGCCGGCCCTGGAGCGCTATTTGGGACTTCTTGGGGCCGTCTTGGGGGCTTCTTGGGGGCTTCCCGGGAGCGTCTTGGGGCTCCTTGGCGGCGTATTGGGTTCCCCTGGGGCCTCTTGGGGGGCTCTTGGGGGGCCGTTGGGGCGGGGGGGGGTGGTCGATTGCAGCCCCCCCTCGGAGGCCACGATCCTCGTGAGGGGTGGCGAAAAATAGCCTCCCCCCCCAGGGATCGCCCGGGACCCAACCAGGGATCTGCCGGGGTACTTTTCGTCCGGGGCCCCCCAGGGGCCGCCCCGCGCGCGCGAACTAGAAATATTGTTAAGTAGTTACCGGAGATCTTAGCACGCCTCCAGCCCGTTGGGCCAGCGATTTTTTTCAACAGTTCAAGCAGATTCCACCCTGATTTTCACGATCCCCGTGAGGGGCGCAGTCGGTTTAATAGCATGTTTGAATACCTCTTCGATGTTATTTGAAATCCGCTGATAGTCATTTGACTCTGGTGTTTGTTGCTTTCCTATCGGATCCCAAGTTGAACTCATTCAAATCCAATTGGAATTATCGAAACATGGGATTTGCGCAATTCCTCTACACTTCCTGTTCCGCTCTGGTTCAAATCCAGTTAAATCTTCCGAAATCTTGTGTCTGCTCCATCCTTGTGGAATCCCAATTGGATCCTTATATCAATCCAAGGGAACTTCTGCATTTGGGGGCTGCCCCATTGCGATGAAAATCATCGTTGAACCCCTGTTCAAATTCGATAGAACTTTATTCAATCTGGGGGAAAGAGAAGAGAAAGAAGGTATGATGTGGTATGGGGTCTTCGGAAAAGGGAGAAGGTCAGTCCTTCAGGGGGCGGGGAGGGGGGGTAGCATACACACATATACACATAAACCGGCAATCGTTTTATGTATCTGTATATCGACACATAGATGTGTGTATCTATAAGAAACACATACATATACGTTTGGGGGATCTTGGGCTGTCTTTACAGTGGCCCAAGGTACCCCCAAGACGGCTCGAGGAAGGACCCCTGGAACCAACTCGAGGCATGTTGAAAGTCCCCCATCCTGTAAACGGCCCTGCTGCCTCGGGAAGGGGGGTCGGCCATCTGCTGGCTATACGGCTGGTTCGCTGCCGTCGTCCTGCGCTCGCGCAGCGCCCCCCGCATCCTTAGCTCACGCTGTCCCTGCCCCTCCGCTCCGCGACACGTCCTGCCTTGGCGGCGCCCGCAAGGGGGTAGCGCGAGGGCTACCAGCTCGAACCATATCCCTATCCCTGTGACGATCGTCTTCCATTGGTTTGCCGATCGGCGCGGGCCCTCGCCCCCCCCGTCCCCCCCCATGGAGTAGATCTTGGCTGTCTTGGGCGCCTGCTTCGAGCAGGTGGAGTCTCCCGCATATTACACACTGGTGCAAGCAGTCGCATTAAGCAGAGGTCCGGAGCCAGACCACCCCCCTCCCCTCCTTCCGCGAAACGCCGAATGAGAAAACGCTCACATGCTTGGCATCGCCTTACCTCGGTGCCGATCTTAAGACTTCCCTCAGTTTCTGAGGACACATGCTTGCGATTGTCTTCGCTTTGGGCTTGCCGATCTTAGGGATAGGGATAGGTTCGAGGCTGAGGGGGGGGGCCTTCTGAGGTGGATCGGGGGGCTTCTTACAGGGCAGGGGCCTCCTCAGAGGGCCCCCGAGGCTTCCGGGAAGGCTCCTCGGAAGCCGGGCGAGGTCTTCAAGAGCTCCCCTGCTTACTCTGAAGCCTCGCCGCCTTCTTGGACGCGCCCCCCTCCGCGCCGCGCCCCTGTGGGCGCCGCCAGGCGGCCCCTGCCCGCGCACGTAGGCCTGAGGAGGAGGAGGAGGAGGAGGAGGAGGAGGAGGAGGAGTGAGAGGAGGAGGAGGAGAGGAGAGGGAGGGAGGGGGAGGAGGAGAGGAGGGAGGGAGGAGGGAGGGAGGGAGGAGGAGGAGGAGGAGGAGGATGAGGAGGAGGGAGGAGGAGGAGGGATGGCAGGAGAGGAGGAGGAGGAGGAGGAGGAGGAGGAGGAGGAGGAATGGGCAAAACCTCTGGCCGCCGTGCGCAGGCCTACAGGCCGGCCGACCGCGCAGGCGCAGAGCACGTCCGCGGCACGCCCCGCCGCGCTGGGGCCCGTGTTGGTCTACTCCAGATTTCGTAATAAAAGGGATGGGGTCTGGACCCTCCAAGACAAGCCATTTCAGACCTCCCCCGTGGGAGAACCCTCCAAAGCATCGTCCCCAGACCCCTCAGGCCCTCCAAGATAGCCTGGAAGAGACCCCCCCCCGAAATGAGACCCCCCTCCCTTTATTACGAAATCTGGAGTAGGCCTCCTGGATGGGATCGGAGGTCGCGCCGTATCGCCGATGCATGGCCGATGCGGCTCGATGTGGGGCCCGATTTGCTTCACGCCGACGGCGCCGATGCATCGCCCACGTCGACGGTGCATCGCAGATGTATCGGCGATGCGGCGAGACCCTCCGACCCCATCTGCTCGGGCCCCTTCTAGGAGGCCCCTAGTTGATCAGGGGCACCGAAAGGGGGAGGATGCAGGGCTTGTTTCGGTTCCCCCGACTCGATTTGATTCGATTTCGATGGACTCCGATGCCGATTCGATTCGACTGCAGATTCCGATGTCTCAACGAGGCCTTACTACTCAGCCGATTTCAGCCGATTCGACTCCTCCCGACTTGGCTGCCGATCTCCGCCGATCCGATAAATTTCGATCGCCGATTCGACTTACCGATTCCATTCCGGGCTTTCCTGGGGATAGGCATACAGTCGGCCCGAAATAGTAGATCGACCCTGCCAAGTCAAGGGTACCCTCGCGTCCTGTGTCTCGCGACCCATGCCTCCTGCGTTCCTTTGGCAGCGTTCGGAAGGTTCTTGTGTCCTGTCGCCTGCTCTCTCCAGTCAAGTCTTGCTGTAGGGGGATGTGTTTACCCCCAACCGCCCGTTGATCAGGAGGGGAAACACACAGAGACACAATTAATCGTCGACTCCCAGGAAAATGGGGAAATATGGGAATTGGGGGGGAAGACAAAAAGCCAGAAAGTATAGGAAAATATGGGGAATCCTGTTATTTGTGTGTATTTATTTGTGTGTCCCAGGGCCCCTTCAGTTGATCCCAGATAGGGGTCTGGTAGCCACACCTCGCCCAGGAACGTGCGGACTCGCTATCGGCGATGAATCGCCGATTCCAGGCCGATGCTTCCCCCCCGTGCCAGTCCCCCCCCATTTTTGCCCCCCAGTTGATGGATCCGCGCTGTCGGGCAGCCGCCATCGCTCAAGACTGAAAGGTTCACACGCGGTGCCAGACCCAGACATCCAGTGTATATGAAAATCACGTACTGAAAACGTCAGGACGGAGGCTCTTCGTCGTTTTCTGCCTCTGAGGGCCCTTGCTGGGCTGGGATGAACGGCCTGCCCAGGGGAGAATGCCTGGGCTTCCAGGGGCCCCGTATTGAAAAAAATCAAGTCATCGGATGTTTAGGGAGACCAGGGCCCACGTCATCTCTGCGCGAGCCTGCCCGTGCGTCTGCAGAGCACTTCGTCGGCCCATGTCCGGCCTGGCCAACGCAGGCCTTGCGTTCTCCTGGGAGCTGTGGAGTCTTGCTGCTGCCGCACGCAAAAATTTGACAGGAGCCTTTAACGCTGTCTGGTGTCGTCTCCGGTCAAGATTTGGCAGGGTCTTCTTCGTCGTCGCGCTCTGACTGCCTCTTTCCGGGCTCCTCATGTCACTGCGTGCCCAGTGGATGCATGCAACGTTCAAGCGTGAGGGCGATGGCAAAAGGGATAGGTTTGATGATCGGATGCAACTGTATGCTAATTGAGGTTCACGGTGGTGTGCCGCTACCCAGAGCGCAGATGTTCCAGCGGGCTCAAGAGTCACTCAGAGTCGGAGGGAGGACAGAATTTGAGCCTCCTCCACAAGGACTGATCGAATAGTGGCGCGCTCGAAGAGGTCGGTAACTGGGAGGTCGCAGATATGACGTGTGGCAAGGGCTTGACATTTACCAGATGCTGCGTATATGATGTGTTCCAGTCGTTGGCGTGTTCAGAGGACCCAAGTTCCACGAGTAGCTCCTCAGGTATACGCCCATGCACACCCTTGCACGTCCAGACCATACACCATGGTGTTTTTACGCATTTGGAGTGATGTCGTGGTTCACTCATCTCGAAGCCCTCTCTTTCTAGAGTCCACGCGAGGCGTGTCACTTGCAATCCCAGTTGCTGGCAGCTGAGGTATGATAGCAAGTGGATGCACACATTTCGCGTCCCATGGGGTCTGGCGGAGAGCATGCGCGTTTTCTTGGAAAGCCTTCGCGATCGATCTGGGAGACCCCCTGGAAGAGAACATTCTCCCCCTATGTTGTTGCTGCTGTTGCTGTTGCTGTTGCTGTTGTTGTTGTTGTTGTGGTTGTTGTTGTTGTTGTTGTTGTTGTTGTGGTTGTGGTTGTGGTTGTGGTTGTTATTGTTGTTGTTGTTGTTGTTGTTGTTGTTGTTGTTGTTGTTGTGGTTGTGGTTGTGGTTTGTTATTGTTTGTTGTTGTTGTTGTTGTTTGTTTTGTTGTTGTTTTGTTGTTGTTGTTGTTTTGTGGAGGGTGGTTGTTGGTGGTGGTGGTGGTGGTGGTGGTGGTGGTTGTTGTTGTTGTTGTTGTTGTTGTTGTTGTTGTTGTTGTTGTTGTTGTTGTTGTTGTTGTTGTTGTCGTTCGTTCTCTCTGTCTCTATTATTGTGAAGGCCTTACTGCTGGTGCCGCCGACCCTGAAGGTTTTGGCCGTCGATGGCGACGGGATGTGTGATCACAGGAATGAGCTGAAGGACAACTTGACAGGGTAGGCGGAGGAAATGTGTGAGGAGGAGGAGGAGGAGGAGGAGGAGGAGGAGGAGGAGGAGGAGTGAGGGAGGAGGAAGAGAGGATGCGGGGAGTAGGATGAGGAGGAGGAGGAGGAGGGAGAGGTAGGAGGAGGAAGAGGGATGAGGACGAGGAGGAGGAGGGGGGGGAGGAGTTCGGATGAGGAGGGGAGGAGGTATGGGAGGAGGAGGAGAGGAGAGGAAGGAGACAAGCGAAAAGGGGATGGAGAAGGCTGGATCTGACAAAGACGCCATCAGGAGGAGGAGGGAGTGCATTCTGACCTCGGACCCCCCCCCAAGACCCCTCGCACGTGACCCCCCCCCAGGACCGACCCCCCCGGTACCGTCCCCAGGAACCCCCACGGGCTCCGCGCCGGGACCCCCAAGGAGACCCATGGGTCTTCCTTGGGGGTCCCGGGTGGGTCCTGCAGGACCCATCCCGGGACCCCCCCGTAAAGGAGGATATCCCCGGGACACCGCTTGGCAGGACCCCCCGACCCGGGACCTCCCCAGGACCCCTCCCGGATGTCCCCGGGACCCCCCCAAGGTGGCAAAAGACGCCCAGGAGGAGGAGGAGGGAGGTGGTATTCTGACCCGGGACCCTCCCCAGGCCCCCTCCCGGGATCCCCCCGGGACCCCCCCTGGGACCTCCCCAGGACCTCTCCGGGGTGTCCCCCGGGGCCCCCCCAAGGTGGCAAAGGACGCCCAGGAGGAGGAGGAGGAGGGAGGTGGTATTATGGGAACTCCCCCGGCGGGACCCCCCCAGGACCCCTCCGGGACCCCTCCTGGGACCCCCCCCCGCCGGGGAAGGGAAAAAACCTTCTGAGTCAGTTTACTGTACGCAGGAGGAAGCGATGAAGGAGGAAGAGACGGAGGAGGAAGCAGGAGCAGGAGCAGGAGCAGGAGCAGGAGCAGGAGGAGGAGGAGGAGGAGGAGGAGGAGGAGGAGGAGGAGGAGGAGGAGGAGGAGGATGAAGGTATGAGGGAGGAGGGGGAGACGAACGAGAAGGAGACGGAGAAGGTGGGAAAGGCAAGGAGGCACGGACGAGAAGAACAACCCATTCAACACGCCGACAGGGTCGGCGGATTTGTTCTTTGTGCACATCCTTATGCAGTTCTATCTCTCTCTCTCTCTCGGCGGCGAACCTGGAGGGGAATTGAGAAGGGGCGGGCCTTCTCAGAAGGGTCGGACGTCATCCGGCCTTCTGATACGTTTTCTAAGCCTTCCTGGAAGACACGAAAAGCCTCTCAGAAGGCGCGAGGGCTTCAGAGAAGTCCCGCCACCTCTCGAGAAGGCCTTCTCCTTCTCACTTCCCCCCCTCGCTCGCCGCCGATCTCTCTCTCGCTCTCCCTCTCTCTCTCTCTCGTCAACAGTTGCACAACGACCACCCTATGAGCACCCCTCCGTCCTCCCCCCCTGGTCCTGCCCGGTGGGATCAGAGAAGTCGGTTGGTGGATACAGAACGGACCTCAGCGCAATGTCACCACCCACCAGACCACCCCAGCCCAACCACCCACCAGACCACCCCAGCCCAACCCGAAGGCCCCAACTTGCCCTCCACTCCCAGTGGGGAGGGTGGGGGGGGCGTCGGGGAGGGAACATCGAAAAACACGTGGGGAACTCGTACCCCCCCCCGAACCCGAAATTTGGGTC
>CAUYUJ010006937.1:25000-50124 GCA_963575745.1 Prorocentrum cordatum | reverse complement strand
CTCCTCCTCCTCCTCCTCCTGCCTCCTCCCTCCCCCTTGCCCTCGCCCCTGCCCTCGCTCCAGCGCCAGGGCTCCTCGCCCGGCCGAGCCGGGGCGCGCGCGCGGCGGCGCCATGTCGCGGCTGTGGCCGCCGTCGCCGCCAGACGGCCCCGACCGCCCCCCCGCCACCGAGGGGGGCGCCCGGAGGGCCTGCGGAGGGCCTGCGGTGGGCCTCCGGGGGGGGGGCTCTGGCGGACGGGGAAAGGGGGGGGGGAGAGGGAGGGGGGGAGGGGGAGACAGCGGGGAGGGGGAGGGGGAGGAGTGAGGAGGGGAATGAGGAGGGTGGAGCGGGAGGAGGGGAGCGAGGAGAACGAGGGGGACGAGGAGGAGGAGGAGGAGGAGGAGTCAATGCACCCCTTCCGCTCCACCACCCTTTAGCCTTGTCTGCTCCTTTGCCTTGCGCGCACTGCCTGATGAACTGACTGCTTCCGCAGCTATATATGTATACACACTCAAGGTTAGCGGACGCGTGCCTGCGGCGCGCGCGCGTGCGTCGGCTGCCGGGCCGGCCTCCTCCCTTCAGTGCTATCCTAGTGTAAGCTTGACGGTCTTATCCCTTCTTCCCCATGTCATCGGCGGAGCCCACTGACCATGAGACATCAACAGAACCTCTTGCAGGGATTCTACATATCCAGGCAAAAGACTGGAGGAGGAGGAGGAGGAGGAGGAGGAGGAGGAGGAGGAGAGACTTGGAGGAGGAGGAGGAGGAGGGATCGAAGAGGAAGGGAAGGGGGAGGGGACATGAGGAGGAGGAGGAGGAGGAGGAGGAGGAGGAGGAGGCGGAGGAGGAAGAGGAGGAGGAAGAGGAGGAAGAGATGGAGGAGGAGGCGCCTGAGGCGTTGGCGGATGTTAAGGAGGTGGAGGCGGAGGAGGGGGACTGGGTGGGAGTAGGAAGAGGTGGAGGAGGAGGAGGAACCATTGATGATGTTGATGACGATGATGATGATGATGATGATGATGATGATGATGATGATGCTCGTGATGATTATGGTGAGGATGCTGCTGCTGTTGATGCTGATGTTGTTGTTGATTAAGTATGATGATGATTCAGGTGATGTTCATGATGATGAAAAGACGATTACGATGATGATGCGGATGATGATGATCATGCGGATGAACACGATGGTGATGATGATGATGCTGATGATGATGCCGATATTGGTGATGGTGGTGGTGATGATGATGGTGGTGATGATGATACGGCTGATGCTGATGATGTTGATGCTGATGCTGCTGCTGCTGATGAGGAGGAGGAGGAAGAGAAACAGGAGGAGGAGGAGGGGGAGGAGAAAGAGGAGGAGGCTGAGGAGGAGGAGAACGAGGAGGAGGAGGAGGAGGAGGAGGAGGAGGAGGAGGAGGAGGAGGAGGAGGCGGAGACGAGGGTGTAAGGAGGAGGACGAGAAGGACGAGGAGGGCGCAGAGTGGGCATGGGGAGGAGGACCGTTCCGACGCCGCGGGGGAGAGGCGGGCGAGGGTTTTCGGGTGTTCTCCGAGGGCCCGCGGTGGTTAGGAAACGTTTTTTTTGTCGGAAGGGGGAGGCCAGGAGAGAAAAGGGGGAGGAGGAGGGGGAGGAGTGGAGGTCGAAGGGCCTTCTCTTCCAGGTCGGAGGTCCTCCTCCTCCTCCTCCTCCTCCTCCTCCTCCTCCTCCTCCGCAGGCCACCGCCCACCTCTTCCTTCTCCCCCTGGTGCTGCTGCGCCTTCCCCTGCTGGTGCTGCTGATGCTCCATGCCGCGCTTGGCTCCACTACTCGGCCTTCCAGGGCCCCACGGTGACCCCACCGGGGCCCTACCAGGATCAACCATGGCCGTCCAAGGGCCCGACTGGGACTCCACTTGGACCCCAGCAGATCCTTTGTCGCCCTTCCCTTCTAGAAATAAGGCCCCCCCCCCGGGAGAGGGAAGAAGGAAGGAGGGATGATCTCCGTCCCTCCCTCCGTTCCTTCCATCGCCCCCAAAGAAAGATCAGACGAACCAGACTCACTGCTGAGGCTGACGATACATGCCAATATGCCAATATTTTGCGCGCTGTTTCGTGGAAGCACACGGATGCGAACGCTCACCCCCCGAGTTCCGCGGGAGAGACTTGTTTCGGAAGTTTTCCGAGGTCTTTTGGCCCGCTGAGGTCTGGGGGGGGGGCACCTAGAGGCCTCGTCCCTGAATGACTCTGGAAGCCCCAACATCCCAAAGCCTCGATCCTCCGCTTCATCGCCTTCCTCCTCCTCCTCCTCTTCCTTCTCCTCCTCCTTCTCCTCCTCTCGACAGTGGTTGCTTCTTGCGCGCAGAGTTCGGCGCGCCGTTGCGCGGGCGCTGCACTGCTCGGGGTGGCCAGGGGAGCTCCAGCCACTGGCCCACTCGCACCCCGTCGGCAGCGTGCTGCTGCTTGTTGTTTTAAGTCGGGCCTCTCCCTCCGCAGGGGGGAGATTCCAAAATAGGCAAAAAAATAGTCTGGGGACGATTTTTTGATTATTTGTGACTATGTGGGGGTACTTTTGGAGTATTTTTTAATCTTTCGCCCAAAATCCACCTGTAGGGGGACAGGCCCGACATGATGCTGGTTCCGGAGTGCGGTGCCTGTTGGAGCGTGCGTTCCGGCCGGCGCCCAGCTGCTCCGTCGGCTGCCGCCCAGGTTTGAGTCGGGCCTGTCCCTTTACAGGGGGAAAATTCAAAAATAGTATGAAAAATAGTCAGGGGACTATTTTTTGAGTATTTTGGGGCATCTTTTGAGTACCTTTTCAGTTTTGAGTATTTGTCCCTACCTAGGCTCTGCCTAGAAGGGTTCTTACTTTATATGCTTAAAGGGCCGGGCAGTGTTGCCCGCCCAGGGCGGTTCCCCCGGCATCCGCCCCGCGGTTCCCCCAGTGACGTCCCCTTAGCTTAGCGTTGCTTGTCTCATCTTAGCTTAGCTTAGTTTAGCTTAGCTTAACCTAGCCTAGCCTAGCTTAGCTTAGCTTAGCTTAGCTTAGCTTAGCTTAGCTTAGCCTACTTTAGCCTAGCCTGGCTTAGCTTAGCTTAGCTTGGCTTGGCTTAGCTTAGCTTAGCTTAGCTTAGCCTAACCTAGCTTAGCTCAGCGCAGCGCAGCATAGCGCAGCGAAGCATTAGCACAGCATAGCATAGCATAGCATAGCATGGCATAGCATAGCCAATCATATCATAGCATAGCATAGCATATCATAGCTCAGCCTAGCATAGCATCGCGTAGCATAGCATAGCATGGCGCAGCATCGCATAGCATACCATAGCATATCATTGATTAGCATAGCGCAGCGCAGCATAGCATAGCATAGCACATTATATCATAGCGTATCATAGCATAGCATATCATAGCGCAACATAGCATATCATAGCATAACACAACATATCATAGCGCATCATAACATATCATCTCGTAGCCTAGCATAGCATAGCATAGCATAGCGCAGCATAGCATAGCATAGCATAGCTCAGCATAGCATAGGATTTCATAGCGCAGTATATTATAGCATAGCCTAACATAACACAGCGCAGCCGAGCGTACCCTAGCATAGCATACCATAACATAGCATAGCATAGCATAGCGCAGCATAGCACAGCATATCATAGCATAGCAAAGCATAGCATAGCATGGCATAGCATAGCGCAGCATAGCATAGCATAGCAGCAAGGCAAAGGCAAACCAACAGCAGCAACAGCAAAGCAAAGCACAAGCAAGCAAAGATGTTCCAACTCCTAGGTAGGGTCGCACTGGGATATTTTTTCGTCCAAAATCCCCCTGTAGGGGGACAGGCCCGACATAAGCCCAGGTTCGACAGCCTGTGCTGGCGACTCCGACGGCAGGTCGCCGCCGGGAGAGCTTTCCGGCGTTCGAGGGGCGAGTGCGCCAGCGAGCGTTGGGCTGCTTTTGCGCTGGTGGTAAGCTGTGAGGTCGTCCGCTGAGGTGTCTGGCATTATGATGTTCCAACCTACTTTAGCCTTGACCACCAGAGATAATTTCGAGCACCATAAAAAATACCCTACATCTCAAGGGTTTTCGCGTGTCGGGCCCTGGGAGACACTCGTCCGACACTGTTTCGACACTCTTTCGACACTCTTTCAACACTTTTCTGGTTGCTCGAAATTATTTCTGGGATGTGGTCCTTAAGTACGATGGGAGCAACATAAGTCTGGCATGATGTCCGAGGCCTTCATGGTCGTCAGCGGCGGCGAATTCGGCGCGCTCCTTGCCATGCTGCGTCACGCCGCTCCCAGAGCGACAGAGCCAAAGCCTCTGCCCTTCCCTTTCGACCAGGTGCAGCAGGTCCCTGTCCTCCTGCCTCTGCTCCTCCTCCTCCTCCTCCGCCTCCTCGTCCTCCTCGTTCGTCCTCCTCCTCCTCCCTCTCCTCCTCCGTCCTCCTCTCTCCTCCTCCTCTCTCTCCTCCTCCTTCCTCCTCCTCCTCCTCCTCCTCCTCCTCCCTCACACCTCCTCCTCCCTCTCCTCCGCCTCTCTCCTCCTCCTCCTCCTCCTCCTCCTCTCCTCCCTCCTCTTCCTCCTCATCCTCACTCCTCTCTCCTCTCCTCTCCTCCTCCTTCCTCCCCCCCCCCTCCCCCCGCTGTCCCCGCCCGCCCGCCGCGCCGCCGCCGCGAGCGCTGGTCCCGCCGCTGCCCGCGGACGACTCCGCCAGCGGCGAGCTGTCGCCGCTGCACGCCAAAGTGCTCGACTGGCTCGGCGAGGAGGCGCGGCGGCGGCGCGGCTCCTCGCCCCGGCTGGCGGCGCTTTTGACGACGCCGGCGCTCGCTGCGACGGCGGCGGCGACTTCGCCGCCACCGTCGGCGCTGTCGTTGTGGGCGTCGTGGGCGTCGTCGCCGTCGTGGGCGCCGCGGTCATCCCCGTCGCCGCGTGGGGGTGGCGCTGGTGTGGCGGCGGTGGCAGTCGTCGTCGTGGGCGACGTGGTCGAGGGGCGGGGGGTGGAGGCGGAAGGGGTGGAGGAGGGAGAGGACAGGGGAAGGGGGAGCAAGGAGGTGGAAGAGGTGGAGGAGGGTGGGTGGTCCTGGACGACGGATCGAAACTGGTGGAACTACCCAGTAGCGCGCCAGAGAAAGGGGGGCGGTCCACCCCCCGTCCATTTGTCGTGAGCTGGCGGCCTGCCCTCAAAAAGCGTTACCTTCAAGCTTTGATCATCGGGCCTCGGTCCTCGCACTTCGAGTCCCGATCCTCCGTCCTTGACGCTCCCCGCCATCCGCCGTCCCTGTCTCCCCAGCTCCCCTTCTTCCTCCAACCCTCAATCCCTGCCCCTTCCCTCTCACGTCTCCCTGCCCGAGCATGTGAAGAATTGAGATGCTTCTCCAGGGCTCTCCAGGACTCTGCCCCAGCTCACGTCCCGCCTCCACCCGCCCCCACTCCCGTTCGACGCACGCCCGCTCTCTCGCCCGCTCTCTCCCACTCGCCGCCCGCTCACCTCCCCTGCCCCCCTGCCCCCTCACCATCCCCTCTCCTACGTGGCCATGTTGCGATGCAGTGTGTCGAGGCAAGGTTGAGTAGCTACCGCCTCAGCGACGTGGCCTGGGCACGAACGGATGCCGTGGTTGGGTGACTTCGGACAGCACGACGAGCGAAACGGTTTTCCTCTTCCCCGCAGCGCGCAGGCTTTCCAGCATGACCAGTCGCATGTACTTGAGTCGAGCTTCATTTCCCCCGTTCTCTGTTCCCCCCAATCACCACATGCCGACATGGATCAGGAGGAAAAGAAACACACAGACACAATTAATCCTCGATCCCCCAGAAAATATGGAAAACATGGGGAATCTTTTTTATTTGTGTGTATTTATTTGTGTGTCCTGGGGCCCCTTCAATGAAGTGCTGCTGGGCTTTGGCGGCGCGCAGCCTCCTGCTGTCTACTGCTCGGAACTCCCAGGTGCAAGCGAATGCGCTGCCGCGACGGCTCTGGAATGAAGTCGGGCCTGTCCCTCTACAGGGGGGAAATTCAAAGATAGTCAAAAATAGTCCGGGGACGATTTTTTGACCATGTTTGGGAATCTTCTGAGCATTTTCTGAATATTTTCATGTTTCGTCCAAAATCCCCCTGTAGGGGGACAGGCCCGACTTAATTCTAGAACCCGGCATGGCAGGCAGCTCGAAGACCCAGCTTGGCGCAGCATCGGCACTTCCCGAGCCGAACCTCTCCCCGTGGGCGCGGGGCAGGGGGCACTCGCGTCCCCATCAGTACACGCCGGTCGTTGGAAGTAGGTATTGTGGGATTTCCAGATCCCAATCTACTTCAAGCGCCTTCCTACTCCAAGAATCGACAGGCTTTTGCTGTGTTTTGTTATTCTCTGGGGGGGCCTGGACCCAATCAACTTAATCCGCCTTCCTACTTCATGTTTTTACCCACTTCTTCCGACCGACGTGTATGCTCCCGCATGTTCCCTCCCCCTCGCCCCCCCTCCTCCCTGACCCCCCCTCCTCGGCCACAGGGGGCTTACGCGCAGGGCCTCTCGCGCCGCCCCTCGTCCTCGCGCCGGAGGCGAAGCGCCACCGGGCTGCTGCGCTAGCCTGCCGCTTGAGCAGCGCGTGCTCGTGCTGAAGGCGAGGCAGCCCAGTTGGGTTTGGTGTAAAACTTCCTGCCCGAAGATGAGGGTCCAGGTGCTGGTGCGCAGGCATCTCCTCTGCGAAGACTTCGGCGAGATGATGGCTGGCTACTTGACAGGGCTGAACGGTGAGAGCAGCGGTACCAACATGGAGTTGGTAGTCCTCGACGGCCCCACCGTGAACGTTGGGGATATGAAGGTCTTCATGGCCATGGCGTCGCCCGAGGCCAGGATGAGCACGAAGAAGGAACAGAGCTTCTTCATCGGGGACCTGCGAGACCGTCCCAGAAACAATTGGTGAAGATGTTTACGGCCGCCGCCAAGACATACATCGGCCAGGTCTACCGCGAGCGGGTGGAGCAGATGGCCGTGCACAAGGCCGACCTTGACAATATTAACCGCCCCAACATGGAGCAGCTTCTCGAGCGGGTCCGTGCCGACCTGAAGTTGCAGACGACCGACTTGGTCCACAGCGAGTTGAAGGAGCAGATGGCCGCACAAAAGCAGATCTTGTCAATATCGGCAGCTCCATCCTGGGGCAGCTTCTCGAGCAGGTCCAAAGCGACCTGAAGTTGCAGACGGCCGCCATCAAGGCAGACCTCCCCTCGGTTTACGGCGAACTGAAGGAGCAGATGGTCGCAAACCAAACAGATCTTGACAATATCAACAGCTTCACGAATGCGCAGCTGAGCGGCAAGGCGCCCATCGAAGATCTCGGGCTGATCCGCGAAGAGATGATGATGCAGAAGACCGCCACCAAGACAGACCTTGACCAGGTCGTCTACCACTCGAAGGAGCAGCAGGCCGAGCTCACAGCAGATCTTGATAATATCAACGGCCGGACGAAGGAGTTCGAAGTGAAGCTCGGCACCGAGCTCGCCGAGCTCAAGAGTTCCGTGCTGGACACCATCCGCTCGCTAGTCATGTCCTGCCTCCAAGGCAAGGGTGCCGAGGCTTGAGGGGGCCTGAGCCGGGCCTGCACGCGCCGCGTGGGCGCGGCCCTCCCTCGGCCTGGCCGGTTTCGACGGCAGCGTCGCCTTCGGGCACGTCGCTGCGCCGCCCCCGCTTGTCGGGTGAACCATGGCGGCTGGCTCGGTTTCCTCCCATCCTCCGCCGTGCCGTGCGCGCCGCGCGAGGGACTGCCGCTGGGACGGTTCGGAGCGTGCATCGGGGCGCCTTCGGGCATGTCTCGAAAGCTGCTCCTGCATCGGCAGGTGAACGACAGCAGCTCGCCCCTCATGCGTCGGCGGGTGAACCACATGGGGTGCGAAAAAAACGCCCCCGCATTTTTTTCTGATTTTTCTCGGGGCGCTTTTTCGTGGTCTAGCAGAATCCGTAGAGGCATCCATCCCAACCACCTGAGAGGGGATGTGCCGCTTGACGAGGTGGTGCCTCTTGCTGATTTCGCCAGCGCGGTGGACTGTGGTGGTTCCTTGGTTTCGACTGATGGCGTGGAGGGTTCGGCTCTGGGGCGCCCTTCCCCTTCGGGGTCGGGTTCGCTGGAGACCTTCCCTTGTCGCTGCTGGTTCTAGCCTGTGCGACGCGACGCGTCAAATCCCTGACCCCTCCTCCCTCCCCATCGCCTCCCCCTTCCTTCTCCCTGCCTTGCCCCGCTTCGCCCAGGGGGGGGGAGAGGAGGGGAGGACAGAGAGGAGGGCGCCTGTCGCCCCCCCCCTCCGCGACGGACGCCCTCCCCCTTCCTGCGGAGAGCGGGGGGGAGGGGAGGATCAATCCTCGAAGTTCCCCCCTCCCCTCCTCCTCTCCTTCCTCTCTCCCCCCCCCCCGCGCCCCCGAGGGCGCCGTGCCGGGCGGCGCGGACGCCGCCCAGGGCTCCGGCGGACCCGCGCCTGCGCTCCCAGGACGACGACGGGGGGGGGGCGGGGCCGCGCGGGCGTGGGGGGGGGGAGGGGGCGAGGGCGCAGCTTCGCGAGGATCGAGGGGCCGAGGATCGAGGATCGAGGGTCGAGGGTCGAGGGTCGACGGAGGATCGAGGATCGAGGGAGAGTCGAGGATCGATGGAGGCTCGACGAGGAATGTCGGGGGAGGGTTGGGCAGCGCATCTGGGGAGGGTCGAGCACGATCGAGGAGGGCCGACGCTCCCTCTCGAGGGGAGGGATGGCGATCGAGGGTCGAGGATCGATCCTCCTCCTCCCCCTCCTCTTCCTGCTCCTGCTCCTCGTCCTCCTCCTCATCCTCCCCCACAGTTACTTAATATGAATACTACTCTCCTCTCTCCCCTGAGTCTGAAGCGGAATCTGTCTCGGAGTGTTCGGCCCCGTCGCGTATTGTTTTTTCCATTCAGGATGTCGGCGAGTTGGGTTTTCGCTTGTTTAATATTTTTTGGCTGTTTCCAGAAAGCCCCTCTCGCTGAGGCGCTGGCCTCCTTTTCGGGCTTCCCCTCCCGCTGCAGCGCTGGCTTCATTTCCGCGCTTCCGCTCATTCCGACACGTGCTCCCGCGGCAGCGCTGGCCTTATTTCCGCGCTTCTGCTCGTTCCGAATCGTGCTCCCGCTGCAGCGCTAGCGTCATCATTTCCAGCGCCATGCCACGGCATGGTTTTCTTCCCTTCCAAATAGGAACTCAAAACTAGAAAATTACACCCCGAGGCAACCATCGGAAGTGATTGCACATTTGGTGCCGATTCGTTGCAGGACCCCCCCACTTTTGGGCGTCAGGCTACGCGTTGATCTTCAACACCATGCTATGCCATGTGATGCGATGCCCTGCTACGACAGCCGACTGTGCGAATAGAGAGAAGATCTACGCCATGGTAAGGGATGGGAGGGGGGGTAGGACGTCAGATATGACGCGAGGGCACCTAGCTTGTCATCCTCCCCCTCCTCCTCCTCCTCCTCGTCCTCCTCCTCCTTCTCCTCCTTACCCTCCTTCTCCTCCTCCTCCTCCTCCTCCTCCTCCTCCTCCTCCTCCTCCTCCTCCTCCTCGATCCTCCTCCTCGATCCTCCCCGAGGGTAAGGGTGCAGGGCAGGCCCAGCACTTGACCTGCCCCGCCCCTGGTGGGGCATCCTCCCGCCCCGCCTCTGGGCTGGGGGGGGAGGGGGGCCGGGGGGGCGCCGTTACCCTGCGGGGTGGTGGTCGCAGGTCCTCGGCTCGGATCCTGCCCGCGCTTGCGTGTGGTGGTTTCCTTCCCAAGGCACGGCGGTGATTCCGGCGCTATTGGGGGGTCAGCCAATTTCGCAGGGCGTTTCGATTCCTCCGATTCGATTCGATTCGATTTCGATTGCTTCCGATTCCGATTCGATTCGATTTCGGCTTTCGATTTGGGTTCCGATTTCTCAACAGGCCTACCGGCCAGTTGATTTCCGCCGATCCGACTTTTCCCGACTCGGCTGCCGATCTCCGCCGATCCGATTCGTTCCGATTGCCGATTCGTCTTATCGATTCGATTCTGGGCTCTCCTGATTTCGGGTGCGAGTTGATGGGGGGCGATAAATGGGGGTGCAGCGAAGGCTGCAGAAAAGGGGCTCCAGAGCGGGCCTCGGGGGCCCGAAAAGGGCACCCTTTTTCCTCCTCCTCGATCGCCCCCCGATGAGCTCACTCCCGACAGCTTTAGCAGACCAGCGGACGGTTTCAGCTTGTGCCTGCTCCCTCTTTGTACACGTGTGCCTGATGCCCTGCCAGGGCATGCCATGATGTGCTGCAGATCTGCCACGACATGCTCGGAGGAGGAGGAGGAGGAGGAGGAGCAGGAGCAGGAGCAGGAGGAGGAGGAGGAGGAGGAGGAGGAGGAGGAGGAGGAGGAGGAGGAGGAGGAAAGGAGGAGGAGGAGGAGGGACGGTCGCGTGGGCGCAGGGACGTTTCTCCAGCCGCAGCAACAGAGAGACCCTGTGCAACCAGACGACCAGTTCGAGGTGTGCCTCATGTGCTGGCTCCGTGCGCCAGTCTGCCCCGCGGGCTCACGCTGCCAACGCCGACGTCGAGACGGCACGCTGAGCGGAAAGGCCCTCGACCCACATGGGTCTCACGCCAAGTCATGCGAGGCGGCCAATTCCCGCGTTGCTCGGCCCGACCGCCTCCGTGACCGACGTGCAGCTACGCATCAGGATATCACGGGTCATGCTGCGCCAACTGAACAGCGGGTGCTGGCGTGCGGCGTGGGACAGCTGTAATCCCCGGACTGGGGTCCTTCAGGAGGCAAAGTTGGACATCCAGACGCACCACCCCAGCACTGGCCGACCCATATTCGTCGATTGGTCGGTGACCTGCGTACACTCTACCTACGCCCCACGCAGGCACGCCCGAGCGGAACGAGATGGGTTCGCAGCAGCCCAGATGGTCGAGGACAAACGCGACCGCTACCCCCCCAGGAGGGCTACGATCTAGTCCCGATGGTCTTCGAGACTGTGGGGCGGCCGTCCGACGAGGCAGTGAGCTTCGTTCGGAGTTACGGTGCCCCTCGTAATGTCGCCGGCCGCTCTGAATTCCCGAGTCGGATCTGGCGGGACATTGCACGCGCCCTCTAACACGGGAGCGCGGAGATGATCCTTAGCGCCTTGGGGCGGTGAGGGGCAGCTGGCTGCTTCCGCGGCTCCCACCACCAGTAGCCCCAGCACGACAACCGCCAGCAGCAGTAGCACCACCTCCAGCACGACGACCACCTTTCCCACTGCCGCCATTGCCATCACGGTCACCAGCACGCCCACCATGATCACCGCTTTCAACCCCACCGACCTCTGGCGCCGACCACCACAACCACCGCCACTACTAGCGCCTGGGGCTCAGCAGCTCGACGACGGCAGCGCCGCGACAATCACCGCGACTGCTACAGCCAACGGCCACCACCGCCACTCCGACTATTAGACCACCGCGCCGCCTTCCACGGCCACCAGGGCGTCATCCACGACCGCCCCCCGCCCAGCCCCCCGTCTTCCTCTTCCTCTCCTCCCTTGCCGCCCTTGCCAGGCCGCACTTGCATGCCTGTCTCCTGGCAATTTTTGGTTTAATGATCTTACGCGTTTCATGGTTAGGGACCCAGGACCATAACCCAAACTACCGGGGGTCCCCCTTTGTGATGGGGATGGGGATCCACTCGGGTGCCCCGGGGCCTTTTTGCTGGGGAACGGGAGGAGGGAGGGGAAAGGAGAAAGGAGGGAGGAGGGAAGAGGGGGAAGGAAGGAGGAAGGAGGACGGGGGGAGGAGGGAAGAAAGCGGAGGAGGGCGGAGGAGGGAGGTGAAGGGCGGAGGAGGGTGGAGGAGGGCGGAGGAGCGGGAATGGACGAGGAGAAGGACGAGGAGGAGGACAAGGAGGGGGATGATGATGATGATGATGATGATGCTGATGATGATGATGATGATGATGTGAGGGAGGAGGAGGAGGAGGAGGAGGAAGGCGGAGGAGGAGGAGAGAGGAGGAGGAGGAGGAGGAGGAGTGAGTGTGTAGGAAGAGGCAGGACCGAGGAGAAAAGGGGAGGAGGAGGAGGAGGCGCAGGAGGAGGAGGAGGCGGGGAGGAGGAGGACGAGGACGAGGAAAGGAGGCGAGGAGGAGGAGGAGGAGGAGGAGGAGGAGGAGGAGGAGGAGGACACGACGCGGAGGAGGAGGAGGATGCATGAGGAGGAGGAGGAGGAGGAGTGGAGGAGGAGGTGAGGGAGCTTGAGTGAGGAGGGAGGAGAGAGGAGACAGGTGGGAGGACGGAGGAGGAAGGAGGAGGAGGAGGAGGAGGAGGTGGAGGAGGACGGAGGAAGAGGAGGAGTATAGTAGTAGTAGGAGGACGTGGGAGGAGGAGGGGAACGAGGAGCGAGGAAGGAACGAGGAGCTGGGCCGCGGGGGAAGGAGGGGAGGAATAAGGAGGGAGGAAGAGCGAGGAGTAGGAAAGAGAAGTGAGGAGGAGGGAGGGGGAGGGAGGAGGAAGGAGGAGGGGGGAAGAAGAGGGAGTAACTAGGGAGGAGGAAGGAGGGAGGAGGGCGGAGAGGAGGAGGAGGAGGAAGAGGAGGAGGGGTAGGGGTAGGCGGAGGAGGAAGAGGGGGAGGCGGAGGAGGAGGAGGAGGCGGAGGAGGAGGCGGATGAGGAGGCGGATCGTGAGGAAGGAGGGTGGTTGGACGGGCGAGCGGAACGGGGGGGGCATCAGGAAGGTGGCTGGACGGTCGAGGGGAGCGGGGGCTAGAGGAGGGAGGCTGTGCTGGCAGGAGGAGTGGGAGGAAACGATGACGATGATGAGTATGATGATGGTGATGATGCCGCTGATGATGATGATGATGATGATGATGATGATGATGATGATGATGATGATGATGACGATGACGATGACGATGATGATGATGATCATGCTGATGCTGATGCTGATGCTGATGCTGACCATGATGATGCTGATGCTGATGCTGATGCTGATGCTGGTGCTGATTATGCTGCTGATGGTGATGATGATGATGATGAGGGTGATGCTGGTGATGATGATGATGATGATGATGATGATGATGATGATGATGATGTTGATGCTTATGATGATGCTGATGATTATGATGATGATGATGCTGATGACGATGACGATGATGCTGTGGATGATGATGCTGATGATGATGATGTTGGCGATGTGAATGGCGATAATGCTGATGTTGATGATGATGATGGTGATGGTTACGAGTATGGTGATGATGGGGGTGGTGATGATGTTGCGGATGATGATGCGATGACGATGTTGATGATAATGTTGATGATGGTGGTGTTGATGCCGATAATGATTATGGTGCTCATGGTAATGATTATGATGGTGACACGGCTAATAATAATATTTGCAATGCTGATAATACTGATGATGCTAATAATAATAATAATGATGTTGATGATAATGATGATGATGGTGATTGTGATGGTGATGGTGA
The DNA here is from genome assembly GCA_963575745.1 of Prorocentrum cordatum. Taxonomy (NCBI): domain Eukaryota; class Dinophyceae; order Prorocentrales; family Prorocentraceae; genus Prorocentrum; species Prorocentrum cordatum. The sequence continues at coordinate 36,713 of CAUYUJ010006937.1, read as the reverse complement.
TGCTGATGATGTGAACGAGCAGGACGCTAATGATGATGGCGATGACGATGAGGCTGGTGACGATGACTATGATGGTGATGATGATGTGAATGCTTATGATGATGGTGCTGGTGATGAGGATGCTGATTGTGGTGGTGATTGGAATGATGATGATGGGGATGATGCTGCTGCTGATGATGTTGCGGATGCTGATGATAACTGATAATGTTGATTGTTATGCTGTGTGCGATGCTGATTCTGATGCGGATGCCGGTGATGATGATGGCGATGGTGGTGATGATGATGTTGATATTGATGATGATGTTGATGATGATGTTGATGGTGATGTTTTTGTTGTTTTTTTTTTGCTTTTTTTGTTTGGTTTGATGTTTGTTTTTTGTTGATTGTTGATGATCTTTTTGTTGTTTTTTTATGTTTGTTGATTGATTGTGTTTGGTTGGTGAACTTTTGATTGTTTTTTTTTGCTGTTTTTTTTGATTTTGTGTTTGTTTTTTTTGTTTTGTTTTGTTGTTTTTATGATTTTTGATTTGTGTTTGATTTCTTGATGCTCATGCTGCTGATGATGATGTTGGTGCTGATGCTGCTGCTTATGATGGGTATGATGATGGTGATGGTGATGATCATGATGAGGGTGATAGTGATGGTGGTGGCGGTGATGATGCTGAGGTTGCTTATGCTGCTGATGATCATGAATGTGCTAATGATGATGATTATGATGAAGACGATGATGATTGTGGTAATGATGATATCTATGTTGCTGTTGCTGCTGCTTCTGATTATGATGATGATGATGCTGTTGCTGACGGTGATGATGAGGATGATGATGATGATGATGATGATGATGATGATGATGATGATGATGATGATGATGATGATGATTATGATGTCGATGCTGATACTGGTGTTGCTGACGGTGATCATGATGACGATTCTGATGTCGATGCTGATGCTCACGACGAGGATCAGGCCCAGCCTCCTTGCGAGGCCGGGGAGCGGCCCTCTCGTTCTGCGAGGAGCTCTCTCGACTAGGAGTAAGAGTGACCTTTCGCCGGAGTGACCTTTGGTGCGGGCACAGATGGGTCCCCAAATGGCCGAAAACGAGGCAGTAGCAGCTGCTTGCGCGCCCAGGTTTGGTCCCCCCGCGACCCCCAAAAAGTCGCGCACCAAAGGTCACTCTTACCCAGGGTCACCCCTGCGTGTAGCCGACTCTCGAGGAAGTCCCCCCCCCCCTGTCGGGCGTGTCCTCCTACAGGGGGATTTTCGACGAAGAATAGAAAAGACCCCACAACTAGTCAAACAATAGCCCAAACATAGTCTGGGGACTATTGTTTGATTTTTTGTTTGTTTGACCTTTTGGGGGTATTTTTGGAATATTTTTCGTGCTTCGTCGAAACCCCCCTACAGGGGGATTTTCGAGGAAAAAAAAAAGATCCCCCAAAAATAATCAAACAATAGTCCAAAAATAGTCTGTGGGCTATTTACCTAACAGCGAAGACTGATAGGTTTCTAGTTGACTCAAAAGAGCTCACAGATCACTCCACAGGGGGGTCCGGGCAGGTGTTGGGGAGTTGCCGGGCGGCAGGGTGCCGGGCTCGTTTTTCACCAACAGTCACACACTTCGTGCTCTTGACTTCCAGATCATTCCCAGGCCCACATTTTGAATACCCGGATGCAACAGTCACACACAAAGTGCTCTTCGAGATCCCAGAACGCCATTCCCGGGCCACATTCTGAATAACCGGATGCAACAGTCACACACTTCGTGCTCATCGACATCCCAGAACGCCATTCCCGGGCCACATTTAGAATAACCGGATGCAACAGTCACACACTTCGTGCTCTTCGAGTTCCCAGAATTCCATTCCCGGGCCACATTTTGGATGCACGGAGCCAACTGTAGGCCACTTCGTGCTCTTCGAGTTCCCAGAACTCCATTCCCGGGCCACATTTTGAATGCCCGGAGCCAACTGTATGCCACTTCGTGCTCTTCGAGTTCCCAGAACTCCATTCCCGGGCCACATTTTGAATGCCCGTAGCCAACTGTAGGCAACTTCGTGCTCTTCGACTTCCCAGAACTCCCATTCCTGGGCCACATTTTCAGCAGGGGCAAGAGCACGACGAGGAGGAGGACGAGCAAGACCAGGAGGACGAGGGCGAGCAGGAGCAGGACGAGGAGCAGGAGGAGCAGGAGAAGAAGGACGAGCAGGAGGAGGAGGAGGACGAGCAGGAGGAGGAGGACGACCAGGAGGAGGAGGACGACCAGGAAGAGGAGGAGGAGGAGGAGGGGAGGGGGAGGAGTACCAGGAGGAGGAGGAGGAGGAGGAGGAGGAGGAGGAGGAGGAGGAGGAGGGAAAGGAGGAGGAGGAGGAGGAGGAAAAGAGGAGGAGGAGGACGAAGAGGAGGAGGAGGAGGAAAAGAGGAGGCGGAGGCCGAGGAGAAGGAGGAGGAGGAGGAGGAGGAGAGTACAGGAGGAGGGAGAACGAGGGGACCACAGAGGAGGAGGAGGAGGGAAGCGGAGGAGGGAGGAGGAAGGAGGAGGGGGAGGAGGGAGTGACCGAGACACTAGGAGGAGGAGGAAGAGCAAGACGAGGAGGACGAGAACGAGGACGACCAGGAAGAGGAGGATGAGGAGGAGGAGGAGGGGAGGGGGAGGACTACCAGGAGGAGGAGGAGGAGGAGGAGGAGGAGGAGGAGGAAGAGGAGGAGGAGGACGAGGAGGAGGAGGAGGAGGAGGACGAGGAGGAGGAGGGGGGGGGAGAGCACCAGGAGGAGGAGAACGAGGACCACCAGGAGGAGGAGGAGGAGGAGGAGGAGGAGGAGGAGGAGGAGGAGGAGGAGGAGGAGAGAGCACCAGGAGGAGGAGGACGAGCAAGACGTGGAGGACGAGAACGAGGACGAGCAGGAGGAAGAGGAGGAGGAGGAGGAGGAGGAGGAGGAGGAGGAGGAGCAGGAGAAAGAGGAGGAGGAGGAGGAGGAGGCAGGCTGAGGCTGAGGCTGTGACTGCGACTGCCGTTGCCGCTGCGACTGTCATCGCGAATGCGACTACGACTGCGAGAACAGCAGAATTCGACAACTGGTTTTTCATTTGAATCTTAAGGGGAATGCTTTCAGATATGCTTCTACACATCGCTGTTAGGTTGCTTTGCCGGGATAATTTTTAGTAAATTTTGACCTTTTGGTGGTACTTTTGGGGTATTTCTCATTTTTCGACAAAAACCCCCCTGTAGGGGGACACGCCCGACTTCACCCCAGGGCTCCGCGCCTCGCTCGGCTCCACCGGCGCCAGCGGCGACCTGGAGGAGATCCTGGCGCTCGGGCGAGGGGCGCGCCCGGCCGTGGGCCTCGCAGGCCTCGCCGCCGTCGTCGTCGTCGGCCTCGTCGTCGCCGTCGTCGCCGTCGTCGCCGCCGTCGTCGTCGTCGTCTGCGTCGTCGTCGTCGTCGTGGTCGTCTGCGTCGTCGTCGTCGAGGTCGTCGTGGTCGTCGTCGTCGTCGTCGTCGTCGCCGCCGTGGTCGTCGTCGTCGTCGTCGTCGTCGTCGTCGCCGTCGTCGTCGTCGTCGTCGTGGTCGTCGTCGTCGTCGTCGTCGTCGCCGTCGTCGTCGTCTGCGTCGTCGTCGTCGTCGTCGTCGTGGTCGTCGTGGTCGTCTGCGTCGTCGTCGTCGTCGTCGTCGTGGTCGTCGTAGTCGTCTGCGTCGTCGCCGTCCTGGTCGTCGTCCTTGCCGTCACTGTCGCAGCCGCCGCGGTTGCCGTCCTCGACGGCGTCGAAGGAGGAGGACATCTCCAGCATGAGCGCTGCGTGGAAGCTTTCAGCCGTAGCCGCACTCCTTAGCACGTTCTTGGATGCCTCGTGCGGCGGTCACAGGATCCGACGTGACTTTTCTACTGAGCAGCTTGGGAGGAGACGCTGAGTGGGAGCCACTTTGAAGCGGCTCCGCCCTGTCCCGTCTGCGCACACAGTTGGACACGTTCACTCTCGCTTTGGGAGTGCTTTCCTACATGTGGACAAGGGGAGGTTGGGCCATACGTTGTGATTCCCGCCAGCTGCACACTTCAAGTGCAGTTCCTCTTCGAGACTGCGCTCTCGCCGTATCTCTTCTTATGAGTACGTCTGTCCAACGCGTATCCAGTCGATTTGCTTCATGGATGGATGGCGGGTCCTTCTCGACATCTTGTTGCCGCTTCGGCGCCACATATGCGTTGGACACGCTCTGTTTCTCTTTGCGCACAAAAACAAAGGGGTAGCGCCCTCTAAGAGGGCAGAGTAGCTTCCACAAAGGGGAAGGGGGGACCCCTTCGAGGTCCTCCCGGCTTTGAGAAGGCGTCGTCTTGGGCAGCCGTTGGGCCCCTGGGCGCTTCTGAGAAGGCCTTCTTAGAAGCCGCCCGCTCTCTTAGGAGGCGGCCTCTACTGCGCCACCCGCTTTTGTGCACGCCGCAGGTTTTTCCACACAGCTCGCCGTCCCTTAATTGACCCCCTGTCGTGCCCTCGCCCCCCCTTGCTCCCCCGCCCCGTCCGCCCTGCATCCCTCCCCGTCCCTCCTCTCCCTCCTCCCTCCCTCCCTCCATCCTTCATCCTGTTCCTCGGCTCCTCCCTCCTCGCCCCCCTCAACCCTCCACCTCCTCTGCCTCCTCCCCTCTTCTAGCGCCTCCACAGCCGGTTCCTCCCTTATCCCTTCTCCCCCTTCCCTTTCTCTTTCTCCCTCCTCGTTCCTCTTCGTCCTCCCACATCCCTTCCTTCGTCTCCATAGCCTCCCTTCCTCCGTGTTCTCCTTCTTCTCCCCTTTACTCCCGTCGCGTCTCCGTCATGTCTCTCTTGACTCCTCCCCGTCTGCCGTACTCCCCCCCCTTTTCCTCCTTGCTCCTTGTCTCTCTCCACTCCTCGCTCCTTTCCATCCCCGCCACCCTTGCCTCCTCCCCTTCCTCCTTCCCTCCTGCGCGCCCTCTGGCCCCCACTCTCCCCTCCGCCCCTTGCCCCGACGAGACGGGGCGCATCCGAGGGGCGGGGCGGGGCGCGCGCGGGTGGCGCGCGACAGCTGCGTTGAAGGCCTCCCCCGACGACTGGGGCTGATGATGATGCTGCTGATAATGCTGCTGATGATGATGATGATGGTGACGATGATGATGCTGATGATGATGATGATGATGATGATGATGATGATGATGATGATGATGATGATGATGATGATGATGATGATGATGATGATGATGATGATGATGATGATGATGATGGTGGAGGGCCCCCCGACGACTAGGGCTGGGGAGACTCACGCCGGGCGTCTCCGCGCTGGAGGGCGGAGACGGCGCTCGAGGGAGGCACGGCGGCGGCGGCACGCCGACGCCCTCGGAGAGAGCGGGGGTTCGGGGGCCAGGGCTTGCAGCAAGCGCGCGCGGACTCACGAGTGCGAAGAGTTGGTTGGCCTCCTCGCCCCCACCCCTCCCCTCAGACCTGGCTGGCCGAACTCGTGGCCCTGCGGGCCCCTTCAGGTTCCTCCTGCTCCCCCCGCTTCCTCCTCCGCCTCCTCCTCTTCTTTCAAGGGGCACAAGGACACACAAATAAATACACATGAATAAATAATTCCCCATATTTTCCCATATTCCCTGGGTTTTTGTCTTCCCGCCCAATTCCCATATTTTCCCATATTTTCTTGGGGATCGACGATTAATGATGTCCGTGTGTTTTTCCCCCTCCTGATTCTTCCTCCCCCCCCCAGGCAGCAGCAGCCTTGGCCTGGCGGCACCCGAGCAGGCCGCCGGGTTGGGCGACACTTCGGTTCCGCGCCGCCGCCCAGGGGTCGCCGAAGCGTCGCGAGGACGTCTCGACTGCGTTCGAGAAAGACCGGTCGAGCAGGAAGGAGGACGAGCAGGGAGGTGCAGGGGGAGGAGGAGGTACCTTGAGGGGCCAGCAGAGCCACGAGTTCGGCCAGCTGGGTCCCATTCTCGTTCTTGTCCTCCCTCGTTTCTGTTCTCTTCCTCTCTCTCCTCTCGTCGGCATCTTGCTTTAGCAGAGCTTAGGCATCTGAGCGGCATCTGTCTTTGCGGCCAGCTCGGAGGCATTGTTGATTGCGTTGGAAGTTGGACGCGGACACGCTAGGGTGCTCTTGCCATATCTATCATCCTGCCCCTCCCACCCCTCCCTCACCATAGCACTGACTTGTCTCTTTTTGCTGGCGGGTGTCTGAGCTGGCCGGCAACCCTTGAATGACCTCATCGTGTTGTGCGCAATCCGAAAAGGGAGGTGTGTACAGAGAGGAGGAGGATGAGGAGGATGAGGAGGCGGATAGGCACGGGGATCGGCGGGAGGAAGAGGCGGATGAAGGAGGTCCAGGAGGAGGAGGAGGAGGATGAACAGCAACAGCAACAGCCGGAGCGGAAGGAAGGGGACGGACGACTCGGGGAAGGCGTGGCGACACAACGACGAGGCAGCACTCGGGTCCATGAGTGTGGCCTACGGTGGGGCGAGATCCCCATTCTGAACGATGGGGTTAAGTCGAGCGTGTCCCTCGACAGGGGGGATATTCAAAAGTAGTTCAAAAATAGTCCGGGGACGAATTTTGCTACTATTTTTGAGCATCAGGGGGGGTATTTTTCTAGGATCCTTTATTTGTCGCCCACGATCCCCCCATGGGGGACACGCCCGACTGAACACTCGGGTCCATGAGTGTGGCCCACGGTGGGGCGAGAGCCCCATGCGGAGCGACGGGGGCAGAGCGCCGATCGTGAAAGGAGGGCGAGCCGCTGCAGCGGGACACGCCACTCCGACAGCATGTTCCGGCCGAGAGCGGCACGAAACGTCAACGGGTGACGTCCGCTGCGTCAGGCACAGTACGGGTGGGAGAAGGGGGCGCCGCTCGCAGAGAGAGTCTGTAGAGGACATCGGGCCCTTCGCATCCAGGAGAGTTGTGGAGAGTAACAAGAGGGGGGGGTGAAGGACACGAAGGGAGGAGGGCCAGGAGGGACGTGGCAAACGAGGCGGAGAAGGTTGATATCCCAGGAGGAGCAGGAGGGACAGTAGCAAGAGGGAGGTGGCGCCAGGAGGAGGAGGAGGAGGAGGAGGAGGAGGAGGAGGAGGAGGAGGAGGAGGAGGAGGGAAGGAGGGTGGGACGAAGAGGAATAGGAAGGGGATGAGAAAGAGTCATTTGGGAGAGGAGGGGAGTTGGGCGAGGGCTTTGCAAGGGACGAGGAGAGAGGAGGAGGAGGAGGAGGAGGAGGAGGAGAATGCGAGGGAGGAGGGGAGTGGTACGGTGGACCACGAAGCCGCCGGAGGCCACAGGGCAAACCCAACCGCCGTTCCAGAAGGCCACCCCACCAAGCCACGAGGCCCCTTGTGAGGCGCCCGGAGGCCGCGAGATGGCTTCCCTTCCTGATCGATCCGACAGGAAAGAGGGAGGGCCTGGAATGTGCGCGGAGGGGGTGGGGAGAGGAGGAGGAGGAGGAGGAGGAGGAGGAGGAGGAGGAGGAGGAGGAGGAGGAGGAGGAGGAGGAGGAGGAGGAGGAGGAGGAGAGGGAGGAGGAGGAGGGGGAGGAGGAGGAGGACGAGGAGGATGGAGAGTGCGAGGGCGAGGAGGAGGAGGAGGGCGAGACGGCGGGAGGGCGAGGGCGAGGGCGAGGGCGGGGATGTTGATGATTTGATGATGATGATGATGATGATGATGATGATGATGATGATGATGATGATGATGATGATGATGATGATGATGATGATGATGTTGATATTGATGTTGATGATGATGATGATGCTGATGCTGATGCTGATGCTGATGCTGATGATGATTAGTATGTTGATGCTGATGGTGATGATGCTTATTATGGTGATGGTGGTGTTGATGGTGATGATGATGATGCTGTTGCTGCTGTTGTTGGTTATGGTGGTGGTGATGATGGTGATGATGATGCTGATGATTCAGCTGATGATGGTGATGATGATGATGGTGATGATGATGAGGATGATGATGATACTGATGAGGATGGTGATGATGCTGGAGTTGATGATGAATATTGTGATGGTGATGGTGGTGGTGATGATGATGGTGATCATGATGCTGATGTTGGTGCTGATGCTGAGGCTGCTGATGCTGCTGCTGCTGATGATGATGATGATGATGATGATGATGATGATGGTGATGGTGATGGTGATGGTGCTGTTGCTGCTGGTGATGGGCATTATGATGATGCTGTTGATTGTGATGGTTATAGTGGTGGTGATGGTGTTTGTCATGGTGGTACTGGTGGTCAGGTTTGATGGTGATCATGATCACCATGTTGATCATGTAACGTGATGATGGGTATGAGGAGGAGGAGGAGGAAGCTTCGCCGGAGGAGGACCAGATTGAACCGAAGATGCATCAACCGATGCTGCAATACCCCCTCCGGTCCCAATTCCCTTCCTCATAAGTGAAGACAAGACTTCATTTCCACTGCGGCCCCCCCCCCTTGAATGACGAGCGGCCGGTCGGTCCGCCAATCAGACGAGGGCGCTTGATGTAAAGGACCTTCTTTTCATTTGAAGGACGCCCAGGTAGCACCATTATGAGAATCACATGCCCTCTTTTCGTAGAAGCGCTGTAGGATGCCAAATTCGCGGACTTATGCTGCGGGGAAGTCCAACGAACCCTTCAAGGAGGCCCACGGATACTTTCATTTTGAAAAGGACACGGCCTCCATTCGTTGAAGCTTTGCAGGACGTCAAACTTGTGGGCGTATTCTTCGCGGGAGTCACGCGAGAGCCACGTTTCAAAAGAGGAGCCGCCTTCCATCCGTGTTAGTTGTTATACAATGTGGAACATGGGTCGACAAAGGGCGCGGAAGGGTCAAGTGAGTGCAGATGGTGGATGTTGTATTCGATTGTGCGCGAGGCCAAGGGGAGACCCCCATACGATTCGAGGCGTTCGGTAAGAAATGTGCCAACGAGGCTACAGACCCTGGAAGATTCCTTATCTGATCAGGGCGGCGGTGATGTCCATGGCCGATCCACGATTTGATGTCCACCAGCTTCCATCCGTATCTAAGGGCTCCTTGTGCAAAGGCCCCACCGTCTTGGGAAGGACTCGTCATCCGCTCGCGCAGCCAAGGGCAATTTGGAATCCGAGTATGCACTGCGCCAGGGCGAGAGCTTCTTTTTGAAGACGGCCCTTCCTCTGTCTGTTCTGTGGCTGTGCAGAACGATGGTGTGCGGCGCCAGCAAAGCGGGAGCCCCATTGTGAAACAACATGTTGTTCACGGGTCAACGCGATCTGAGTTAATTTGCTGCTTGAGGCGTGAAGATGAGGATGTGGCACTCCGGAAGCTTATGTTTATGCATCGTTTTGCTCCTCCAATTCTTCGAGTAGGGGGTCGACTACAGCATTGATTTACCCCAAAATTGTTTGCTCCGCCGAATCTGCGGAAAATGCCTAGAATGTTCTGTGGATATATGGAGCATCCGACGCATTTTCGCATATTCGACGGAACAATCAATTTAGGGATAAATCAGTTCTGTAGTCTATCAGTTCTGTAGTCTATCCCCCACTCGAATTCTCATCCCCTCATCCCCTGGTGGCGACGGCGAGCCTGTGAGCGCTCGGAGAGGGATTATAGCGCCTAGGAGCGCCCGGGAGCGTCTTGGAGCGTCTGGGGGCGCCTGGGGTACAAGCCGGTCGTTGAAAGTAGGTATTTTTGGATGCCCAAATCCTAATCTATTTTAGGCGCATTTTTTACTTCAAGAGTTGAGCGGTTTTCCTTCTTTCCTCCTCTTCAGGGTGCAGATGGAAGCCCAATCTACTTCCAACGCCTTCCTACTTCATGTCTTTACCTACTTCTTCCGACAGTCGTGTAGCCTGGGGAGCGCTTGGGTGCAAAGTCGGAGTCGGCGAGGAGTGCCCGACACGTAACGAAGCAACACGCATGTGCTGTCGATGTGTTATTTTCTTCTGCCTTCTGTTTCGAGCGTCTCTCGGGGCCGGGAGATGGGTCGATGCTGAAGGTCAGCTGATGCGCACTGAACACCTTTTTGCAGAGGATGGTAAGGGTTGGGTCGGTGGCTGCGCGCCGAGTTGTTTTTTTTGGACCTGGTGTTGCAAGCTGGGCCGATGGATGTGCAACGAATGATGTTTTTTTTGTGTTACCGGGGGTTATGAAGGTTGGGTCGTATGGATGTACGCCGAATGGGGTAGTTTGCGTAGGATGGTGAGGGCTGTGTGGGATGGACGTGTACCGAATATTTTGCTGCATCGAATGGTAAGGTTTGGGTCGTATGGACGTGCGCCGAATAGTAGTTGTTTACATCGGATCAGGAGGGTTGGGCCGCATCGATGTGAGCAGAGTTGCATGTTTTGCCCAGGATGATGAGGGTTGGGTCGGATGGATGTGCACCGACTCGCAATTGTTGCATACAATGGTGATGGTTGGGTCGTGTGGATGCGCGCCGCGCTAGTGCGACAACCACATTCTGAACAGGAGCTGGCCTCCTTCCTTGAAATCGCTGCAAGTTTGTGAGGCGAATGCGCGCGGCGCTAAAGCGAGAACCGCATCATGAAAACGATATCGGCTCTATCCTTGCGGCGGTTGCAAGTGTTCAAAGCGTATGTTCATGTTACTATGGCGAGAGCCACATTTTGAAAACGACCCGGGCTCAATCTTGGACGTTGTTGCAGATTTTAAGTTTCAGGGTCATATGTGGCGAGGAAGCCTCATGCGAAACGCCCAGCCGGGCCTACGGACACGTCTGGTGGTGCAACAGGGAGGAATTATCTATATGGAAGAGGAAAGGAGGAGGACGGAGAGGAGGAGGAGGTCCAGTGTAAACCTGATACGCATCAGCGATGTTGTAGTAATCCCTCCCTCCAAGTTCTCCTCGTATGACCCGGCATGATTTCTTTTGTTTCGGGGAATGCTCCGTCGGGAAACACGTGTCTGAGAATGTTCAACCGGTCTTTTTTAGATGAAAAACGTTGGGATATTAGCGTTGCGAGTCAACGTGATTGTCGCGCCCCGACAAGCCTAAACCGTGCCAGAACGCCATTCTTGGGACTTCAGCACGCGAATCAACATGCCTGATGCGTTCCGACACTGATACATCTAGCCCGAAAACCGTTCCTGGGACTTCGACCGTGCGAGTTCCTGAACTGCTGCAGGCTTTCAAAACAAATGGGCGCGGCGCCAAGGCGAGAGCTAGCTTGTTCGGTGGGGAAATCAAGCGCCGTTTATCCGTGAAACTGCTGCGAGCTATTAGTGGAGGATGACGATTAGTCAATGACCGGGGGTCGTGTTCATGCGGCGGCGCCCTGGATGACGATTTGAAAAAATTGGCCGCGGGCTGGAAAACTATTTTTTCAATCGTTCTCCTTCAGTTAGAAATTGTGCAGAAATGACAGACAACTATTTTTTTAATCGTTCCCCCCATTTTTTATTAATCGTCATTCCGCATTAAGACGAAGGTGCGATCAGGCGAGAGCTACATTTTGAAGACGGCCCGCCCTCCATGCGTGAAGCTGCGGCAAACTGTTATGACGCAGGTGCGCGGCGCTCGGGCGAGGGCCACCCACGCTTTGAAAACGTCCCGCCCGTCCAGCCGCGAAGCTCCTGCAGGCATGCAAGACGAATATGTGCGAGGCGCGACGGCGCGAGCCACACTTTGAAGACGGCCCGCCCTCCGTCCGTGGATACGTGCAACGTCGGTGAGGGGGTTCTCGGGCGAAGCGCCGACCCGCCCTGCCGACACGCCTGGGGGTGCGAAGGGGAGAC
>CAUYUJ010006937.1:0-17500 GCA_963575745.1 Prorocentrum cordatum | reverse complement strand
ATCATTTTCATCCTCCGATTCGTTCGTCATCCTCGTCATCGTATCGTCGTCCTCGCCCTCTTCTTGCGTCCTGTTCTTGCATCCCTTCCTATCCTTCTCCCCTCTCCTTCTCTTCTTCCTCTCTCCTCCTTTATCCTCCCCCTCCCATCCTCTTCCTCGTCCTTGTCCTCCTCCCTCCCCTTCTTCGTCGCTCGAATTCAAATTTCGGTTCAAATCCTCGGCGACGCTGGGGAACCCCGCGACAAGACATCAATGGTAGCTAGTAGCAACGCTACCGTGCCCACGGCGTGCAGCAGCGCCCCGCGCGGGGCAGCAGTCGCCGCAGCAGATAGCGAACCGCGCACTGTAGGCACGGCGAGCAGCCAGCCCGCGGCAGCTACAGCCGTCGTCGCGGGAAAAACAACTGCGCGTCAGGTAGTCGACCCGGAGCTTTCTGAGCCTGAGACAGCGCGCACGGGCCCTGACAGCCAGCCAGCGGCAGCTGCAGAATGCGACAGCGCGTCAGGCGCACACACCGTTGTCACCCAGCTCAGCGAGCCAACCTCTTGCCACGGGCGTCCACAAGCGCAGCCCGATGATGGTAATAACGAGCGCAATGCGCCAGCCAGTGGCAGCAGCAGCAGCACCACCAGCAGCTCAGACGTGGAGCAAGAATTGAAGCCCTTGCCATTGGCGACCCAGGTCGGAGTTTGCACCCCCGGGGGCGCCCTTCCCCCGCCTGCATTTCTTCGCAGCGTCGCGGCCGACCGTGGCAAGGTTGCGCAAAAATCGTATCAGGAGGTCAGAGAAAACGTCGTGGCACGTCTGGGGCTTAGTTTTCTTCCATTCGAGTTTCGGCTGTCGTTTCGGTTTCGGCTGGCGCGCGGCTGGCCGGTCGGCGGTCGGGCGGCTGGCCGGTCGGACGGACGGGCGGCCGGCTGGCGCGGAAACGGGGCCCGCTAAGGTGTTGCGCAGATCCCCAAGCCTTGCTTTCCTGGCTGCCGAATGGGCTGCAAGAGCGCGGCGGGGCAAGCCATCAATGCGATAGCTGGGGCGTTGTATCCATTGGAGAACACGACCAAATGCCACAAGGACCAGCTGCTCTCTTGGATCTGCAGGCCCGTTGACGCCGCCTTGCACGTTGGGCCCGTGCGAGTGTGCAAACGGGCGCAACGGGCTCTGCTTTCAATAGGTTGGAGAAGGCGAAGCAGAGCGTTGCGCGGTGAAACCGACGCCCGTTTCGGGAAGAGGGCGCGCGGCGACCCGAGGGGGAGAGCCCCCCTGGCGTACGCATCGCTGTACACCCACTTATGGCAAATCTACACTTCGCACGCGGAAACAATGCCAGACGCCGACGTCATCATTCCCGCCAATCCGACGGAGCCGGTCTCTGAAGAGAATCGGAATCAAGTGGCGGCTTTCCGGGCAGCCAGTGGCACCCATTTGCCGCCGAACCCACGCATGATCCAAAAAGGCGATCTGCGGTTCCTCATCGAGCCGTCGGAAGACTGCCCCGTGCGTCGTTTGCCCCCCGGCAGCCGAAAGGACATATGGTGGCTGTACCTCGCGTCCATGCAGGAGCAAGGGTTCAAACGCCCGCAAGGGAGCTATCCAGCTGCCTGCGGCAAGTCCCGCCACCGTGCCAGTCAGCATGCTCGGCGCCTCTCGTTCGAGGTTGCACCGGGGGCCGTACTCGCGAGGGATGAACAGCATGATAACGACGATGATGATGATGATGAGGAGGATGATGATGATGGTGATGACGGCGACGATGATGATGATGAAGAACATGATGATGACGATGGTGGTGGTGGTGATGATGATGGCGATTATGATGATGACGATGATGACGATGATGATTGTGATGATGACGACGAGGATAGTGACGATGGTGATGGTGATGATGATGACGACGATGATGATGATGACGGTGGTGATGATGATGACGATGACGATGACGATGATGATGATTATGATGATGATGATGGTGATGATGATGATGATGATGATGATGATGATCGCGGGGATATCGTGGGATGCCTTTTGGGGGCCTGCTGGAGATATTTTTGAAGCCTGGGGCTTCTTGGAGGCCTCTTGGGGCCTCCTGGGGGCCGTCTGGGGACCTCTTGGGGGCCTCTCAGGGGCCTCTTGGGAGCCTCTTGGAGCTTCTTGGAGGCCTCTTGGGGCCTCCTGGGGGCCTCTTCGGGCGGAAGGCTCGAATTTTCGGTTCGTGGTCCCCCTCTTCGGCCCCTTTTGGGGCCGTCTTGGGGCTCTCTTGGGCTGTCTTGGGCGCCTCTTGAGCCGTTTTGAAGCCCTCTTGGGCCGTCTTGGGACCCTCTTGAGGGCCTCTTGGGTTGTCTTGGGGCGATATTGGGGGCCCCGGGGGTCGCCTTGGAGCGTCGGAAGCTCAGAAAGGCGATAACATGAAAAACATCGAAAACACGATGAAAATCAATGATGTTTGCCTCTTTGTGCCCTCTTGGGGGTCCTCATGGAGCGCTCTTGGGGCTTCTTTGGGGCCTCTCGGGCCGTCTGGGACGCATCTTGGGCCATCTTGGCGGCTTTGGTGGCCTCCCAGGTCCGTCTTGGAGGCCATCTTGGGCATTTGGGACGCCTTGGAGAGCGCCAGGGACGTGTCTTGGCGCCGACAGCGCCTCGGGAAGAGGGGGTGATGCACCCGGTTGGGCGCGGCCGGGAGAGGGGGGGGTCCCTTAGAAGATTCCAGAAACCCTGCCAGACAGCACTTGGCATTCTAGCACGCATCAACGTGCCGGGGGGCACGGTGGCGGATAGCACGTTGAAGCGGGTGTGGAAAGAATGCTTCGAAAAGGTTTTGAGATTTTCCAAGTATGGAAAGCACCCCGCGTGCAATGCGCGCTCTCAACTGAAGGCGGAGATGGCCCAGGCAGCGTCGCACGCGGACAAATTGGTGAAGTCCAAAGCGCTTTGCGACCATCTTGAGCGGCAGTGGCGGGGCAGAATGGTGCACTGGAGACTGAAAGCAGTCGCCGCGCAGGAAGGCTCAAAGTGGCTATGCGTCATTATTGATGGTGCTGACCAAGCGAAATTCAGGGTTCTAACATCGATTGAAACGCCCAAAGCCCTGGACGGCGTGGAGCGACCAAAAATGAAGGTAGAGGGTTGCTGGACGCATGGGCGGGAGTTGTCCTTTAATTTTGTCGAGGAGGACATGCCGCATAATTGCAACCTTACAATCGAAGTGCTCATGCGCGCGCTGGACCGTTGCCTCTCGGACTGGCAGAGCGGGGCAGCCAGTGGCACCCCATTGCCATGCCACTTGTGGTTGCAAATGGATAACTGTAGCGGGGAAAACAAAAATGTCCACGTGGCCAAATTTGCGTCAATGCTCGTCGACCGCAGCATTTTCCGATCAGTTACGACATCGTATTTGCAAGTGGGGCACACGCACGAGGACATCGACTTCATGTTCTCCGTGATGTCTACGGCAATCCGCAAGATGGGCAATTGGGACAATCCGCGTCAGATGGTGGAGAGGGTTCAAATGGCCATGGACGCACGCGTCACCCGCACGATGAAGGACATCCCCGTGCGGTCTGGGATGCTCGACGCCGTGCGCGATTGGAAGCAATGGCTGGGGCCGCTCGATGGGGTCGACCCACGCAATGGGCTGGTCGGCATAATGTCGGTGCATTGGATGTGCTTCATGAGGCGAAAAGACATCCCCATCGCTGTTTTCAGAGATGTTGCGCCAGCCAGTGGCAGCGGGCCGAATGACGTCATGCTCTTGTGCAAGGAGTACATGAGCGACGGTTGCTGCTCCCAGCCCCCAGTGCTCATGCTCCGAGCTGGGGCGTCCTCTATGCTTCGCCCGCACACTGGCCCCCTCATGTGGGAAGGCAGGACAGATATCCCGATGTCGAAGATCGACAAACTTTGCGGGAAAATCGAGCAGTACATGCCGGCGCACGTTGGGCGCGCAGAGTATTTGCGCGATTGGGCGCGGAAGCCACGAATGCACGATCCGCCCCCCCGCGCTTTAGATTGCATGCGCCACAATTACGGAAGAGCGCTGCCGGGGCACGATTTCGCGACGGCCTTCTCTGAAGCGCTCGGGAGGAGGCAGCATTGTCCTGCGCCCAAAGCGCTTGTTGTCAAGCGAAAGCGCGTCAACAAAGACGACGCTCCATGGTCTGTGTCGCTGCCCCACTACGTCAACGCGCGGTGCTCTCAGGGCGTTTCCGTGGACGACGCCGTCAACGAGTGGAATGGCGGCCGGCTCGTCCACGGCGTCACTGAATGACGCTCCCCCGCGGCGCGTTGCCCGCAAAAAAAAATCACCACCCCCCCTGCGCCCATCACCATCACCATCGTCCTCTGGATCGCCATCGCCATCTCATCATCGCAAGTAAATGTGCATCGCTGCTATGAGCAAAAACAACCCGCCACCGCGCCCCTGGGCACGGAGTGGGCGTGCCCTCAGGTCCTCTCACCATCCCTAAGCGCTAAAAATCGAGGGGAGGAGGGGAGGAGGAGGAGGAGGAGGAGGAGGAGGAGGAGGAGTAGGAGGAGGAGGAGGAGAAGCATGAGGAGGCGGAGGAGGAGGATGAGGAGGAGGAGGAGGAGGAGGAGGAGGAGGAGGAGGAGGAGGAGGAGGAACGAACGAACGAACGAACGAACGAACGAACGAACCGCCACCATCGCGCCGGAGCGCGTCCCTCGGGGGATGAGGAGGAGGAGGAGGAGGAGGAGGAGGAGGAGGAGGAGGAGGAGGAGGAGGAGCAGGAGGAGGAGGAGGAGGAGGAGGAGGAGGAGGAGGAGGATAAGGAGGAAAGAGGAGGGGGCACAGGCCCCTCTAAATCGTCGGTCCTCGACAATGACCGCGCGTGCAGCGATTCTGGCTCAAACCTGTTTGTTTTCGCCAAACGTGTCTCCACGACCCTTGACCTGCAGGTTCGGGGATGAGGGTGCCAAGGAAGGCGGGTGCGCCATCCAGCCCCGAGTCCAGCGGCCAGCCAGTGGCAGCCGCGTCGGAATGGCCTTTAACAGCTGGCTCGAGGCCGCCAGTCAAGTGGAGCTGGTGCAAACGCGCGAAAAAAATGAAATCGCATCACAAGGCTGTCCTCGGTGAACCCCAACCGTCGATCAGCGACCGCAAAGCCAGGTGCATTGGGCAACGCGAGTCAGGTCTTGACTGCGGGAACGGTTTCGTTGAGCTCACCGTCCGCATGAAAAGAGACACGTTCCGACAACTCCTGGCGCAAACCCCTGGCGTCACCGACGTCAAAGACCTCCCGGCGAAGGCAGGGGCCGGCCATGAGTGCAAACACAACGTTGCCGTGTCAAGCAAGCGTCTCCGAACGCCATTGGAATTTGAACTCACGAGGCACGGGCGCGTGGCCAGCCAGCGGCAGCCCGTGGTAACAGCGCAATTTTTGCACGTCAACGCATGGGAGCCGGCGATGTTGGAGGAGGGGTACCGTATCCTGAACTTGGCCGTTGGTTCGTTCGCGAAGTTCCCAGAGATGTTTGCCTCCATGCGAACGCAGCACGTCCGGTGGTGGAACGAGCGCTTGCAGATCTCAGAGATCGCCAAGGCGATTACGCCAAAGAAACGAAGCATCGACAGCGAGCTACTGTCGGAGCGTTCGTCGACCGAGGGAGAAACCTCAGAGGAGGAGGATGGGCCAGCCAGTGGCAGCCCTGAGGAGGAGCCAGCCGCAGCAGCCGCAGCAGCACCTGCTAGCAGCGCCCAGCAGCCAGCCGCAGCAGCAGCTGCCGAGAAGCTGCCGGTGCCGCCCGGGGAAACCTTCTCCCCCCCTCAGGATGAGGAGAGTGACGGAGTTTGGATTCGGGCTCTTAGGGTCGGCAACTTCCCCCTCGCCGGAGTTTGGATTCTTAGGGTTTGGAGTTCGGTCTCTTAGGGTCGGCAGTTTGGATTCTTAGGGTCGTTAGTCGGTAGTTTGGATTCTTAGGGTCGGCAGTTTGGATTCTTAGGGTCGTTAGTCGGTAGTTTGGATTATTAGGGCCGGTAGTTGGATGAAAGGGAGGAGGAGGAGGAGGAGGAGGAGGAGGAGGAGGGGGAGGAGGAGGAGGAGGAGGAGTCCTCCTGATTCCTCCTCGTCGCTCCCCCAGGTCGAGGACGTCGTCGAGCTCGCCAAGCACGCCCCTGGCGCCGTCCACCTGCAGGACGTGCTGGGGGCGTCGGCGGAGCAGCGGTTGGAGGACTTCTTGCTTGATTTCGGGGGAACGCCAACTTCCCCCTCGCCGGCAAGCCCCCCTGCCGCGGCGGCGCCCGCAGCGCCGCCCCCTGCTGCTGCGCCACAGACACAATGGTGGACGCCCCAACGGTACGAACCGACTGGGACGGGCTGGAAACCGAGCTTGCGCCCAGCCGTAATCCCGCCTACGATCGACGCTGGGAGGCTGGACCCCGACGAGAAAGCGGAGGGCCAGCCAGTGGCGGCCCCGACTCCGCTGCCTGCAAGCGGCACAGGGCTTGGCCTGGGCAACTTGGAATTGACCCCGGCTTCCAGAGGCATCGCGGAGGAGGCGTCGCTGTCATGGGCGGCGTGGACGGAAGACGAGGATGGGCCACCATCCGAGACAGCACAACCAAAGCTTGGTGGCAAAGGCCGGGCTTCGGGCTCAGAGGTCATCGACCTTGAGGAAAGGAAGGGGGGGGGTCTCCCGTCCTCGGAGGAGCCGCGGACGAAAACAGCTAGAAAAGAAGAAGAGCAAGTACCGAAGGCCCAGCCAGTGGCAGGCCCAGCCAGTAGTACAAAAGGGGCTGCAAGCAAGGGGAAGTCAGGGAAAGGCTGGCACCATGCAAATGCGGAGAAGAATTTCGGTGGCATCTGGCACGGCAGCGGCTGGTACGACGTCGCGCCAGAGAACGCGCTGCACCCCGGCGCAGGGCAACTCACCTCGAGTGACCTGGCCACCATGAGGCGGCTGAAGGACAGCGGCCCCAAGCGTAGCCGACGCGACCTGGCAGGGGAGACGTTGGAACTACTGGATGAAGATGGCCATCTCTATCAGGGCATGAAGATGCGCATGAAGTGGGCCCTGTTTAACGTGCACACGTTGCACTGGTCCAACGTCAGCAAGGACACGCCGACGGCGATATCTCGCAAGGCCGTAGCTTTTGGCAAGAAGCTCAAAAACAATCAGCCGTGGTGCGGCGAGGACCCCGAACTCACCCAGACGAAATTCCGCGTGCTTCTCAGCCCCCTGCCCGACGAGTGTTACCAGAAATACCCCAGGGGCATGCGGTGGCAAGGCCAAGAAGTCACCGACGCTAAACGCCTGGCTGACCTCGCCATCCAGACGCCTACCGGCACTTCCGCCACTCTACTCCCCCCTCCCTCCCGCTCCCGACTGAATCAGTAACCTCATGTGTATATATACAGATGTCTATATATATGTATGTATATGTATATATATATATATATGTATATGCATATTGCTTAAAGCTCATTCACATGAAATTTCTGAGCTCCCTCGCACTCGGGGTGGGCGCGCGGATGAACGCGTTCAATGGAGAGTGCAGGGAGGCGGAGCCGTTTGATTCCACGACGTGGAAATACGACGCAGCGGTGAGCGCGGGGGTGAGCTCATGGCAAGGCAACAGCGACCCCTAGAATAACGAGCAATTCTTGGTGAATCAGGCCAGCCAGTGGCAGCCCTTGACCCGACAAGAGCAGATTGCTGTCGGCCGAGGAAAGCTGATTCTGACCCCAAGTAATGACGATGCTCAGCCAGCTTGGGAAAACATGACGAACCGATTGATGTGCCCACCTCGGCGCGCCAAGGGCACGTGGACGAGGACTGCGCAGGTAGCGTCGCTGCGTGGTCTTTTCGAAATGCTCGGGCAAGAATACACGGCCAAGGATATCTACGACTATTGGTTGAGCTCACGAGTTGTCGCCGCGAAGTACAGGCGGCCAGGGATGGGGGCCAGCAGCCGCGCCCTGCAACGCCAGGTGGCGCTCGAGCACAGGGGTCAAGAACAACATCTTTCAGAAGAGTTCGCGTCCGCGTTCGGCTTGTCAGCTGACCGCATGCCAGCCAGTGGCAGCAAGCGGTTGGAGCTGATCGGGCGGGCAATTGGCAGCAAGATCTTGGAGAGAGACATGCACCCATGGGCGCAATTCAAGCCTGTGCCTGCCGGCGGCATTTCGTGCATGTCGATGGGCTGGGAGGTGTTGAAGACGACGTTGCTCCAATGGGACGACATGAGTCTGGCTCACTTGGGCGCGGATGTCCGCGAAGCTGTCTCCAAAAGCGCAGGCGGGGCGTGCGCTGGATGCGTGGGCCAGCCGCTGTACACCTGCATGGGCTCCAGAACGGTTGCCCGGGACGGCCAACCAGTGGCAGCCGGCACCCAGGATGCCATCCAGATCTGTTGTGGGAACACTGCTCTTCTGAGCAAAAACTTCCAATTGCCCGAAGGGCAGACGGCGTGGTTGTGCCAAGATTGCCACAATGATCAGTCCCCTGTCCATAACGGAATCGCCAATCGCCTCATCCGTCTTTTCCCTTTGGTCGAGACTACTTCAGGCAAGCTAACGGTGTTCATCCCCTCCGAGGGGCCAGCGTGCTTACTGGCTCTGTTTCGTGCGCCTGAGGAGTGGTCATTTCCCACGCTTGCCCATGACTGGGACGACGGCCAGCCCACCCAATCCCGAGACGTCTACCTTAGGGGCGACGCCATGGAACCAGTGAAGGTGGTCCTAAACCAAGTGCCGCGATTCGTGTATGAATACGAGGACAGCAACGCGGTGTGGAACATTGCGGGCCGCTACCGGGGCGTGAAGCCCGAGGAATTCAAGCCTGATCGGCGATGCGCTCAGTAGTGAGCCCAGCCAGTGGCAGGCTTACGTAGTAGAGCGTGCACTCGCGCACGTGTGGTTCAGAGCGTTCGGAAAAAAAGATACAGCGGAATTTCGTTGCCTCGAGAGTGCTGGAAGTGTTGGGGGGGTTACGGTGTGAGGCAGATTATGCAGGTGCTTGTGGAGGTAGAATACACGTCCCTGGGCAAAGCACTTGCAGTAAAGTGTCCGGTGCTTCCCTGGGCTTGCAGTAAAGTGTCCGGTATTTCTGCTTCCCTGGGGGACACAGCAATGCTGCGCTATGAGGGGCAGTGCTGAGCAGTGCTACGCTATGATATGATATGCAATGCTATGCGGCGCAAAGTCCTGGTATGCAATGCTGTGCTATTGACGCATTGCTTTGCTATTATGTGCTGCGCGATGCATCGATGAGATGCCATGCTGTGCTATGATATGCGCTGCTCGGGGATCAGTGTTGGCAGTTGTTGCGTTTCTTGGCGATTCGGCCTCTGGGGGCCCTCAATGTAATGGCCCCAGGCGCGTCAAAAACGGGCTCATCAGGATTGGGGCACTGCGAGCGGCGTGGAACCAGGGTCCTGGTTGACGTAAATTCCCGGCATAACCTAACAATTATTTAAAAAACAGCTCATCAGGATGAAAAGCCGGTCCCCGGGAAGTCGTCGAGAGGTCCGGGGGCCGCGTATTGAAAACAACACGACGTCGAAGGTCTGATGATGACGATGATGATGATGATGATGATGATGATTATGGTGATGATGATGGATGATGACGATGATGATGATGATGGTGATGATGAAGATGCATGGTGGTGATGATGATGATGGTGGTGATGATGATGATGCTGATGATGATGATGATGATGATGATGATGACGATGATGATGATGATGATGCTGATGATGATGATGATGCTGATGAGCTCATACGCCAAGCGCTTGCGCGGACAGGAATCGTTTTTCTGATGGTGGTTATTATTACTATTATTATTATTATTGTTATGACGACGATGATGATGATTATGATGATGAGGAAGTGGAGGAGGAGGGAGGAGGAGGAGGGAACAGGAGGATCGAGGAGGAAAAAAAGGAGGAGGAGGAGGAGGAGGAGGAGGAGGAGGAGGATATGCTATGCTATGGAGGTTGGCAGTTGTGGCTCGGCGCCTGGCGCGGCGCCGGGGTTGGAAGTTGTGGCCCGGCGCCTGGCGCGGCGCCGGGGTTAGCAGTTGTGGCTCGGCGCTTGGCGCGGCGCCGGGGTTGGCAGTTATGGCTCGGCGCCTGGCGCGGTGCCGGGGTTTGCAGTTATGGCTCGGCGCCAGCCTGGCGCGGCGCCGGGGTTTGCAGTTATGGCTCGGCGCCAGCCTGGCGCGGCGCCGGGGTTGGCAGTTATGGCTCGGCTCCTGGCGCGGCGCCGGGGTTGGCAGTTATGGCTCGGCGATTCTCAGCGCTGGGGATGGCTCGCCCGGAGGGTCCAGAGCCATAACTACTGATCCACCTTCGCAACAGCAGTTATGGCTCTGGCGCGGCGCCGGGGCCATAACTGTGCCCTTGCAGGCTGATTCCCGGCGCTCAAGTCAGTTGTTTGGGCGATTTTCAGCGCCTCAAATTGCTTCAGAAGGGCACAGTTATGGCTCTGGCGCGGCGCCGGGGCCATAACTGTCAACATAACTGATCCAAGAATGGATCAAGTAGTTATGGCTCTGAACCCTCCGGGGTGAGGACGACGTCGCGATTTTCAGGGATGCACGCGTGTGCCACGTCCTTCATTGAATGTGCGTCGCACGGCGTGTGCACGCGTGTGCATGCGAAACAAGGCGATGCAATGCTACAGTACGCAGTGCGTCGCACGGCGTTATCGGCTGCCCTTCCCCCACCATTGCCATTTATCATCACTGTCAACACCATCATCGGCAACGTCATGTGTCACCATCATTGTGTCATCATCAGTTTGTCATCATCATGAACCGTCATCGTCGTGATATTCATCATCGTCATCACCATGTGTCAGCATCATTGTCATCATAGCCCGTCGTGGCTCAAACACCCTCCTTTCGGATGGCTTTGTCAGAAGTATTGCGCTGCTCGCCTGGTTAGCCAGTGGCAGCCAATGGCGCGCGACTGTCAGCGCCGTCATCGGCAACGTCATGTGTCGTCATCATTGTGTCATCATCAGTTTGCCATCATCATGATTCGTCATCATTGATACTCATCATCGTCATCGTCATGCGTCAGCATCATTGTCATCATAGCACGTCGTGGCTCAAACACCCTCCTGTAGGATGGCCTTGTCAGAGGTATTCCACCCGTCTGGCCAGCCAGTGGCAGCCAATGGCGCACGCATGCCCGTGATGGACGAGCTACGGGAACTTCGACTTTTGCCAGAATTCACCTCACTGGTGGATTGTATACAAAAAGAAAAGAAACAGTTTGTCAACGTGCGCCAGATTTTGCCCCACCATACGTCCGCCGCGTGCCAGCCTGGCAACAGGGATGGCGCAGCTGGCAGTGGGGCAAACCTGAAAACCGCGGGCCTGGACAACGCGCTGCCCAACCACGCCGTGCACGTGACGCTCCCCCACAGCTATACCTCCGACGACGGGCTAAAGCTAGACTACCGCGGCGAGGCTGCTCGTTCCAAGGCAGAAGGCAAAGACGCCTGTTGCATGGATATCCTTTGTTACCTTCTCGTGGGAGCTCCGGCCAACGTGTGCTTGGCACGGGGGCCGTTCATAAACGGCGACGCAAGCGTGCTGGCTTGTCGGGAAGCAGCGCAACTGTGTCAGACTGCGCATCGTCAACGCATGGTGGGCCGCCAGCCAGGGGCAGCGCGCCCGCTGTACGAGCTCGTCGATCAACTAAGTGGGCCGCGATACGGAGGTAACAATCAAGCTCCTCTCGAGGAATACGAACCATTGGGGCCAAATGAGACTCAGGCGCAGAGGGATCAGGAAATCGTGGAGCTTCTACAAAAGCACCTTTCTGCCAAAGCGTACTCTCCCAGTCGTTTGCCCAATGCCGCGTGGTCTGGTTTGCGACGCCTGCTGCCACGGGGAGGCCTTGCGCCATTTCTGAAGAGGCATGCAGACATCTTCGACGTAAATTTTGACGACCAAGGCAAGGTCGAGGCGTTCCGTTTTTTCGAGTGGACCCTCCCCCTGGCCTCACCTCGGCATGGAGGCGCGCAGGGACTTGGCCAGCCAGTGGCAGCCAAGGGCCAGCCGGCAGCGGCGATGGCAACGACATGCCAACCAGTGATAGCCAAGTTCAAGGGCCGAGGGGAAGAGAAATGGTCGCATTTGAATTCAAGGATAAGTATACCTGGGAAACGTTGGGGACATTGGCGACGATGGGCAAGCTCACGTGGATTTCGGATTCTACGGGACCTGGCTACTCGCTATGGAAAGCATGTGGACGTGTGGGGAATCACCCCCCCAGCGGTTTAAGCCATACGCTGGGATGGGGGACGTTGGCGGCACATTGGCGACGATGGGCAAGCTCACGTGGATTTCGGATTCTACGGGACCTGGCTACTCGCTATGGAAAGCATGTGGACGTGTGGGGAATCACCCCCCCCCCCCAGCGGTTTCCATGCTGGCGCGCGCACTGGGGGAACGCGCAGCAAGCTGAGCATTCAAGCCTCTTCGGGTGGCGCGTGGGCGTCTGCCAAGGCGTCTATGATGGGGATGGCTTACGCGTCGCTAGTCCTCAGCGGACAGCCTGTCTCGACAATCCCGACGGAACGACGGACGCGAGGAGGATGTGGGCGCGCCCGCTTGGCAACGTCAAACCGCTGGTGCCGCCAACCAAGCAGGGGCCAGCCAGTGGCAGCTCGGACAATTGCTTGCGGGCATAGGCAGCTAGGATAATCTTGCGCGCTGTATTCGCCGTGTCAAAAAAAAGGTGTCCTTCTCCGATTTGCTCTTCCTCCTCCCCACCCTCCTCCTCCTCCTCCTCCTCCTCCTCCTCCTCCTCCTCCCCGTCCTCCCCCTCCTTCCTCCTCCTTCCTCCTCTCCCACATCTATGTTTTGTCGTTGAATTTGCACCATGGTCGCAGCTGTGCTCAGAGCTCAAGCTGAGCGATCCCGTTGCATTGCCAAGCGATACCGTACCAACCACTGTCATGGCAGAGCCGCCAGACCCAGGCGATGGCTCACCAGCGTTCAAACGCGCGAAGACAGAGGAGGAACTTTTGCCGGGCGACTCGCCAGCCAGGGGCAGCGACGTTGTCTTGGCAAACGTGGCGGCACGCGTGCCGCAAAACGTGCCTGACCCACTGGAGGGGCTCCTAGGTGCGCTCGATTCCTGTTGGGGGGAACTTTGCAATCATGAGTCTGGGCCACTAGGCGCGTTCCGGCAGAGGCTGTCGGACAAGCATGTGCGCCAGACGTGGGCGCTTCAATACCTATCTAAGATGAAGGCGGCAAACCCGCGATTCGGGCAACATCTTACGAAGCAGCTCAACAAGGAAGATGTTGAAAACACGACCGTTGGAGTTCTAACAGAGGGCCACATACTTACGATGTCTATCGACAGGATGACCTGGGAATTCTTGGCCAGCGTTTTGGAAGAAAGACCCGAGCCGCGCTCGGATCCGAGACGCGTGGACGACGGCGTTGCTCACTGGCCGAGGCATGGATTTGTCATCGAGATCGCTGAAAGTGTGCGTGGCTTCAGAGATGGTAGACGTGCCCGACTTGAGGTCATGCATGTTCTACGCGGGATACATCGCTGGGTCAACGCTGGGCGCGGGCTGCATCTTGCTCGCCCGCATGCTGATGGACGTCGCGGATCTGGAGGATGATGTTTCGGAGGAAGCTAGCCTGTGGCAGCTTCAAGCGGTGAATCAATTTGCGATCACTTCTTCCCGGCTGCCCCTGAAGGCGGTAGCGCACGCATCGCCACAAGACCGCATCAACGACGCGCTGCTTACCAAGGCCCACCTCAACCAGGTAGAGGAGAACCACGGGTTGCTTGCAGCAAACGCCATGGTTCAGTCGAAACTTACGGAGCCATGGTGGATCTGGAACGCAAACACGGTGGACGCAATGATCAAGAAGATCAACGAGGCGTGCCAGGGCGTCAAGACCGCCTACATCGGTGACAGCAAAGCACGCGTCATCAAGAATGTGATTCTGGACATGCCAACCCAGGTCGTGGACAGGTTGCACCGCAGCTACCAGGCATGGACGTGGGAATTCGGCTGGCTGTCAGAAGACCTCCTCCGGCAGGCCTTCTGGAAAGGATCCTATTGTGCTAAAGTGTCCAGGAAGTGGATGGGCGTTTACAAGTCCAACCCGGATGTGCTCATGCTTTTCGTCGAAATCCTGGATAAGCAGTGGGCGCAAATGTGGCCTGGAACCACCCCCGAAAATGATGTCAGGTCACAGAGCCGCACAGGAATTGGGATGAAGCGCCCCGGGAACCTGGTTGCAGACGACGGGTCAGGGCAAAACTCGCTCACAGAGGCGAGGCTGGTTCTCTTGTGCTGCATGGCCATTCACGGGTGGATGATTCATCGGGTTGAAGAGGCCGCTGGGCCTGTGGGCGTGCAGAGATTACAGGGCAATGCGATGGGAATTCTAATTCATTCCGCCACCCCCCACGTCCACTCTCCAATTTCCCTTCCCCTTCCTCCCCCGCCTCGAAATCCTCCTCTTCCCCCCTTCCTTCCTCCCCTTCAGGAACTCATCAACGGGTGGGGGCGCAACTTCCTCGAAGGCGTGAAGTACGTGGTCCGGCAGAGGGATGACCCGGCCAGCTACGACGCCATCACGCTGAAACAGTTGGAGTACACCTGCGCCGTTGTCACCACCGGGGCCCAGCCAGTGGCAGGCCCGCGCCCCGAGGCAGGCTCTCCCGAAAATACGCCAGGCGCGCTGCGGAAAGCATTAGATATCTGGAAGGATGATTGGGACTACGACATGAAAACCTTCAAGGGAAAGGCAGCCTTGCGAAGCGTGGACAGGGAGCGCCAATTGAAGTGGGACCTGGAGGAGAGCCAGAAGCTAGTTCAGATGGGGACCCATATGGTCACACATTTTATAAGCAAATACTTCCAAGCGGTTGGCCCTTTACCTTCAATGGACTCACTTGCAGAAACGGCAGGGGCGTTCCATGACGCCATTGACGATGAGTTTGGCTCCCCGTCTGTGGCTTTGATCCTTTGGGATTTGAATACGTTCAAAAACATCGGTGCTGAGATGAATGGTTTGAAGGAGTTGCTACTGAAAGCCCCGCTGCATAGGGCAGCGTTTGTTATCCTCCGCCAGGGCCCCGTGACAGGGCCACCGAAGAAGTCCAAAACTGTTTTCCATGCTGATCTCGCCAAGCAGCTAGACGCAAATGGCTTCGAAGTGGAGAGCGCGGGAATCCAGATCAAGGACAGTGGGGAGATGGAGCGGCTTATGTTTCCTGCGTGGATTGCGATGCTGAAGACAAGCGTCGAGACGTCAATCTGGGCTTGGAGTCGCCTCTGGAGGGGCCTTGTTCGAGATTGTGACGCGCCGGGGGCATCAGATTACAGGCGCGCAGACATATTGGACGAATATGGCGATCAGAAGCCAACTAGTCTCAGGAGCAAATACCAGCGAAACCAAATCGTGATATCAGGGGTGGCGTTGGGCCACGTCGTTTCCGAGGCGTTCGATAATGTTTTGGACGCGTCCCAACAGAGCGGCGCCCCTGTTGCGAAGAACAGCAAAGGCCAGCCAGTGGCAGTCATTGCACTTTGGAACCCCGTCGCCCTTAACGTAGTGGACAATTTGCTGAAGCATCAAAAGGAGTCTTGGGACGCAAGCCCTCCGAAACCTGCACTTCGGGTGGGCCTCCTGTGCGACGACAGTGCCCATGCAGCCTATCTGTCTGAAATTCAGAGGCAAGTGGCGGAGCACTGGCATGGCGGGGCGTTCGGGCTACCCGAATTTCCGTTCCCCCAGAAACGGCCCTACGTATCCGAGCATGGGGCAACCTTGTCTGCTGACTTCAAAGTGGGAAGGGTTTTCAAGGGGAAACTCGCGCCCTTGGAAGACGGTCTGGAAAGGTTCAAATACCACCCCGCTTTCAAAGATGAAGTAGAGGAGCTCTTACAAGATCTGGCCGCCCAAAAGGATCAACAACCATGTTGGGGCCAAGACGAGGGTGTCGCAGAGG
The DNA here is from genome assembly GCA_963575745.1 of Prorocentrum cordatum. NCBI lineage: Eukaryota > Dinophyceae > Prorocentrales > Prorocentraceae > Prorocentrum > Prorocentrum cordatum. Next base: position 1,543 of record CAUYUJ010006937.1, on the reverse strand, counting down.
AGTCGATGGGGGGTGATGCCGCCGGGATCACGGCTACAGAGGAATGGCACTCGAGGTTCCCGACGCTCCGGGCCCTGCTCGACGCCCCCAAGAAGGCCGACGCACAGAGCAAAGATAATAAGATAACATGGTTTGTAACAAAGGACGGCCAAGGATGGGCTCACGTCCTGGAGGACGTGACAGTGTCCATTGGGACGAAAGCGTTGGGGTGGGGAGGAGGGAAGAGGCGCGAAGCAGATTCGCAACCCTCCGAAGGTGAGTTCTCCATGGTGAGCATGGGCATCACCAATGACCAGACAGTGGTTTTTGAGATGGCCCAGGGGGCCGACGGGCGGTCCACGGATAAACGGGAATCGAGGCACACGCTCCACGGACTGATGTTTCAGATGGCACTCGACGGGAAGACGAGTGCCAAGCTAAAGTGCCACACCTGCGAGCCCATGCCCAACGGAGCGCCAGGCCGGCGCGCGGTCAAGCCAATCGGGGAGAGGCATTGGGTCGCTTCAAAGAGCACCACGGCAGAGGAGGACGCCTGCCAGAACGTCAGTCACAGGCAGTTGTTGCGCTTCATCAAAGCAGACCACCTGATGAACAAGTACTGGCAGGTCGCCTGGGACGTGCAGGTGTCGGGCACTGGCACGGAGCACATCATTACCCAGGAGAGGCCGTGGCTCGCGTGGAGGAGCAATTTTACATTCTCCAAGGACACCTGGTTCAGGTGGGGTTGACGACCAGCCAGTGGCAGTCGCAGTGAAGCGGAGCAACTTTTGTCACAACGCGGAGCAATGCAAACAAATCATCATAAATCCTCATCCTTGTCCTCCTCCTGCTCCTACCCCCCCCTCTCAGAATCCAGAACACTTGTTCGGTCACGGAGTCTGCGCTGCCAGGCTCTCGCTGCATTGTGCGATCATCTTGGACTCCCCGAGTTCCAGACCAGTCCAGTCCTACACCCCCTCCCCCTCCTCCATTCCCTCCTCCTTCCCCGATCCGCTCCTCCTAGAACTATCCAGCTGCCTGCGGCAAGTCCCAGCACCGCGCCACTCCAGCATGCTCGGCGTTTCTCGTTCGAGGGGGCACTGGAGGCCGCACTCGCGAGGGATGAACAACATGACAGCGGTGATGATGATGTTGATGCTGATGCTGATGATGATGATGGTGATGATGATGGTGATGATGATGGTGATGATAGGCATGATGATGATCATGATAATGATGATGATGATGATGACAGTTTTGATGTTGTTGATGATGATGACGATGACGACGACGACGATTATGATGATTATGATGATGATGATGAAGATGATGATGAAGATGATGAGTATGATGATGATACTGATGATGATGAGTATGATGATGGTGAGTATGAGTATGAGTATGATGATGATGGTGATGATGATGCTGATGGTGATGATGACGATGATGATGATGATGATGATTATGATGATGATGATGATGATGATGATGATGATGATGATGATCGCGAAGATATCGCGGGAGGCCTCTTGGGGGTCTGTTGGAGACATGTTTGAAGCCTCTT
>CAUYUJ010006936.1:456922-525284 GCA_963575745.1 Prorocentrum cordatum | reverse complement strand
CGCCAACACGAGCGAGCGAAGGCAGACCCATCGAAACTCCAGAGGTGGGCCCTGCGGGCCCCGCGGCGGAAGGCGGCCCCGAGCCGGGCTGCCCCCGGCGAGCTTGTCAGGAATTTTGCCAGCCCCTCCCACCGCGGCCTCGCTTCGTAGTGGGGGGGCTCGGCGCCGACGAGCCCGAGCTGGAGGCTCCGCTTTCTCGGGCCCACCTTGAGAATGCTCACTTTCGAATTCGCACCGGCTTGCGAACCGCTGTTCTGCGGCATTCCAGTCAGGGGGTCTCCTGGGTCAAGAAAACAGGCGGCGCCAGCTTCGGGGGAACGGCTTCTGGGCTTCAAACGATCCACCTCATCCCTCCGCTCCGCTAGGGCCAGTGATCCACTCGCTCTTCGACGCCAAAGATGCCTTCCCAATCGCGCGGCTTCCTACCGCATCGCTGCAAGGAGAATGCCAGTGCAAATGGATGGATCATGATGTAGAGGTCCGGCGCGCGGGCTGCTTCGGTTTAGCTCGCTTGCGCGATCGCGCCGACGCCTCTGCCAGTGCGGGGCGGGCTGGCACGCGAGCCTCTTCAGCGGGGCCGATGGAAGACGGGCCCGAGAGGCTCGGACGTCAGCGCCTCGAGGAAATCGAATCCCGCTGGCAGCGCGAGGAGGGCCCCTGCAACGCGCGACAGCGCGTGCCCGCGGTCCAATCGGCCGCCCAGGACTGGGGGCGCAAGTTGGAATTGCGGGCCTTGGAATCGGGGGAGTTGGTCGATCGGCGCCCTCTCCTGCATCGGGCCGTGGACGCGTCGCGAAGTCTTCAATCTGAGGATATTCTGAGTACTGCACGCGCGGGGTTCTGCCAGGGACTTCAGGGGAGAGCGAGGAAACGCTCTCCTGGGCAGGACCTCGCGGAGGTAGGTCGCAATCAGAACTCGGGCAATCAGGACCTTGCATTCGTTGTGTCCGGGGCGGGCGCGGTGGCCCATGCCCAGGGGGCCGCGAATGCAACGGGTTGCCTTCCCCGCCCCGCGCGGCGCGCATGCGGGGTCGTACGGGGCCCATCTGTAGCTGCGCTGTGGAATTCATCCGCCGCCACGCGGCTGCGGCGGCGGCGCCTGCCCCCTCGGGGCCTGCTGTTGATTTGAACGAACGCCGTGGTGAGATGAGCGAATCCGTTCAATTTGCTGCGTTCAAAACACCGCCCTGCATTCGAACGAAGCATGCGTCTGCTCGCAGTAACAGCACGTCGAGCTAGACCATGCAGTTGCAAAGCACTGCAGGAGAGTAATGACAAGGTGCTGCCCTCGAACAGCGCGAAACAGCTTACGGCATTTAAACATCGGTCTCTCAGCGCGGTACAAGTTCTGGGGCATTGGGCGCATGGCCCCCGCGAGCCTCGAGACGCGGGCGCGGCGCGCGCGCGGGCTGCGACCGGTCGTCGCCTGTCAATCAGCGGGGAAATGGCAAGATCATCGCCCCCCTTGCTCGGTCGCTTCCCGCTGGAGGCGACGGACCACAGTTGCTCGCGAGACTTGGTCCGACGCGAACACGTGGGCCCATCTGTTTCGAGATGGCGCGCGCGAAGGGGTCTACGGATTAAACGATCAGAGTGGGTTCTCGGGGAGGCGCGCACGGTTGGGGCGAGCGCAGATTTCCACAGACAAAGCATGCAACGCGAGTTCCCGGCGCAAGATTTGAAACAGTTGCGACGAGGGGTTCGTGCGTCAGCGGTTCCGCCGCCAGGATGCAGGCTGGAGAGTTTACCAACGCAGCCAATAGCTACAGCCAGTATACACTGGTGGGGGAGGATGGAGACGCGGGCCCAGATGGGAAGATGGGGGGGGCGCATGGCCAGCCCTGACGCGCGCAAGGGGGTCGCGCAGCATCGCGCGGCGCAGCGCGGGCAGCGAGACGCGTGGGCGCGAGCTGCCATAACCGACGTTTGCCCTTTTGCGTTTGACGGCCTTCAGTCGTGTCAGGACGGCCCAGCGTCATTCACTTTCGAGCGTCGCCAGAGGTGGCCGATGCGTTGAGCGGTCTCGCTTTATTTTTTGGGGCACCCAGATAGAATTGCCCGCCATCGCCATTTCTGCGACCATCGGGCCCAAACCATCTCCGATAACACGGGCCCCATTTCGCGATGCTGCGTCTCGCGCAGAGATGCGCCCGACCCATCGCGAGAGATATCAGCGCAGCGGCGATGTCTCTTTCCTCCGCTCCGAGCCGGGGATTGAAGAGGCGCGGGGGCGCCTTCGCCGCGGGCCAGCCGCCCGCCGGGGGCCCGGGGACGTCAGCACGGTTTCGAAGTTACTCATAGTGCATGCCAAGTCGTCGCTCACCAACGTCTCCGAAATTCGAGAGAGCACAGGGGTGCTGTAGAATGACATCTTGATCGACGCCGGGGGCGTCGTCGCAGTCAAACTATTCGAGCAATGACGCATCTACCACAATGCCACGATGAACGCCGAGAACGGCCCAACCGCTCGAGAGGCCCCTGGGCCACCCTGCGCGCGCATCTGCGCAGGGCTCCTGCAGGGCACTGGCAAGCGCGCGAACCTGGAAGAAACCGCGAAGGAGCCGCTCGTGCAGTTATGGGCGACGGAGGCACAGAAGGAGGGCAAGACGCCGCCCCTTCCTCTTTGCAAGGGGGCGCGCTGCAAGCGCATGCCCGCGAGGCCGAAGGACGGCGAGCCAAGGCTCTCGAATATCACGGTCGCGATGAGCAGGGAGCACAGCGAGCTGCAGCAGATCTTGGCCAAGTCGCTAACGATGAAAGGAGGGGTGCTCAAGCGCGGCCCCGCGCCGCGGGGGCCACTAGAGCGGGCCGCCCAATCATTCTTAGAGGAGGTCGAGGTTACTTAATCGACGGGCAGCGAGGGCAAGGGCGGCAGGAAGGGCTAGATGGAATTCCAGCAGGAGTTTGGTTGACAGCCATACAGCGCGTGCACATTGGGCATTTCCCTCATCGGCTATTGGAGCTGGTGAAGGGAGGACAGTGGTGACACTTGACGCGGCGATGAGGCATCCTGGCGTTGCTTCTGCCAGCTTTGTTTTGCAGCCCCCTGTTAGGAGGCAGAGGGGTAGAGTGACCGACCAGAGAGGAGTCGAGGACGTCGTCGAGCCCGTCGATGTCGTCGCTGGGTCGGTCGTTGGTTGTGAAGGCTGGAGTCACCCCCCATCGAGAGTTCCCAAGGCACCTGCCCAGAGGCGGGGGAGGAGGGGCTAGAGAGCGATTTGTGTAGGGCGACTTACTTTCAAGAGGTGTGGAGTTGGTTGTCCTACCAACGCCGACTTCCGACCCTGGAATGCGGGGCTGCGCTTTTGCACCTGTCAGTTTCTGGGCCAGGAGCGACGGAGGCGAGAGTCACCAGGCGCTCATGGCAGATTTCTTCTGTGTTTGTGGTGGTGGGGGGGGCTTATCAGCTAAGTTAGCGCACGACAATGCCCCAGACAGCCCGAGCAGAGTTATTGTTTGCACGATGGCCCCACAAGTACCTTGGCAGGTCCTCAGGGCGGAGACAGGCCTCAATGATAAGTTGTTATAAACCGGCGAACCCGCCAAGCGGCACCCAGGCGCCACACGCAAATCAGACGAACCTAGTGCCCCCGGAGCTCGATCCGATCTGATCCTCCCTCCTCCCTCATTCCTCCTCCCTCCTCCTTCTTATTCCTCCTCCTCGTTCTCCTCCCTCCTCCGCCCTCCCCGGATGGACCGACCTGGGTACCGATGCTCTTCCCTCGTTTCCGCTTTGGGGTGTCCTGGGGGGCCCTGAGATCCAGGCGTCGCAATTTCACGTCGGGCGTCTTCGCCCCGTTTCGAGCATTGGCGCCCCCACAGATCGGCCCGGATGGCGAAGGGCCGCAGGAAGCCGGGGTTGCACCGCCATGGGCTGTATTTTTCGCGGTTTTGCAATGTCTGTCGCCACGCCGGATCTCAGGGGCCCTCGTCGCCACGGCCGGCTTCGCCTCAGAGTCCTGGCCATCACGCGCAGATCGATCCGGGCCGAGACGTGCCGCAGCAAGTTTTGGTATAGTGCTCCGGGCCTGAGTTCTCACTGCTCACAGTCTCATGTTTTTGTTGTTGGGCTCGCCCCGGGGTCTTGTGTCAGAATGCGCTCCTGGAGAGGCCCACAGAGAATCGGCGTCGGTATTTTTCATGGTTTCGGCAAGGCGCTCGCCATGAAGTGAGGGGCGGTCCAGGAGCCGGAGGCTCCTCGCCGTTTCGGGACCCTTGGGCCGCTAGAGAGCTGGTCGGGAAGGACTCTGGTCCTGAGAATTCGCCGTTTTCGGGCACTCCCCGGGGTCCTCCCGGAGACGCCAAGGCCCGTTTCTCGCCAGGACGCCGTTTTTGCGGCGGCGCCGCGTCGGCGGCGGCGACGACGACAACGACGACAACGACCCCTCGTGCCGAAAGGTCGCCTGGGAAGTCATGCAGGCGGCGGCGGTGGCGGCGGCGACGGCGGCGACGGCGATGACGACGACGACGATTACAACGACTAACCAACCGCTCTGCGGTTGATCGGGAGTTTCGGCGAATCGGAATGAAAACGAGCGTGAGGATCGGGAGGGCGAGGCTCGCGAGCGGGAGGATCAGGAGAGTGAGGGTCATGTGGGTGAGGATCAGGCAAGCGTGGAGCAGGAGGGTGAGGATGTGGAGAAGGAGGGCCAGGAGAGCGAGGATGACGAGAATGAAAATCAGGAGGATGAGGATCGGGTGGGCGTGGCGCCCCCCGCTGCCATGGTGGCATCCTCCTCCTCCTCCTTCTCTTCCTCCCCTGCCTCCTCCAACTCCCCCTGTCCTCCTCCACCTCGTCCTCCTCCTCCCTCTCCTCCTTTTCCTCCTCGTCCCCCCTCCTCCTCTCCCCCAGCAAATTCCGGGATCTCGCCTGAAACGGAACAGGGGAGGATTGAGGGCTTCCTTGCACCCATGGGGAGGCTCAGACCAGTTTTTCTGAGGATGTCCCACGCGAGGCGCCCGTTTGGAATTCGTCGCCAGATTTCCCGGATCTCGCCGGAAACAGAACAGGCCTCTGAGGCCTCCTTGGGGAGGCTCCGGGGGCGTTTTTTTTGGTGAGAATGTCCCACACGAGGGCGCCGTTTGGAATTCGTCGCCGGATTTCCCGGATCTCGCCGGAAACGGATTAGGGGGTCCTCTGAGGCCTCCTCGGAGAGGCTCTGGGGGCGTTTTTTTTCTGAGGATGTCCCACGCGAGGGCGCCAGATCACGATTCTCCCGGCGCGCCCGGTTCAGCCCGGCGTGCCCGGTTCAGCACCAGAAATGGGTCTTGGCGGCGCGTTGGGAGGCGTACGTTCTCGCGCGCCGGGTGTCAAGAGGACGTGAGTTCCACAGAAACTCCTTCAAACGACGATGACGACGACGACGACGACGACGACGACGACGACGACGACGACGACCCCTTGTGCCGAAAGGTTGCCCGGGAGGTCATGCAGGCGCTGCTGGACCACGCGGCCTGCGCCGAGGGCCTCGAGGACGGGACCACTTGGCCAGAGGCGTCTTTGCCTTCGTCGGGGTCGAAGCCGGGGTCGAAGCCCAGCTCGTCGGGGTCGAAGCCCAGCTCGTCGCCGTCAGATTCGGACTGGGGTCGTCGTGGCCCTCGTCGACGGAGTGGGAGTGGCCGTCGAGAGCACTCCTCCCCCCATCTCTTCGCACTCCTCCCCTTCTCCCCCACACAAACTCGCACCCCCCCCCACCCCACTCCTATCCTCCGCCCTCCGCCGTCCTTGGCGCTTCCCCTCATTCCCCCCCCTCCTTCCCCCCTCCTCTCCACTCCCCCTCGACCACCTCCTCCTCCCTATACTCCCCACGCCACTCCGCTCCGCCAGGCTTCTCTCTCTCGACTCCTCCCCGCGCGCCCATCACTGCGCGGCCCCCGCCCCATCCTCTGCAGCCTCCTGTGACTTCGCCCAGCCCTTCGCGCGCCTGCCGACTCCTTCGCGCGCCTCCCCGCTCCTCCGCCTTCGGCTCCCCGCGGCCCCCGGGCGCTCGTCCGGCCCCGTGCGCTGCCGCTACTGGCGACGAGCGCGCCCTTGCGCAGGTCGCTCGGCTTGCCCATCGGCGCTCAGGCTTCCCCTGCCTCCTTCTCCTGGTCCTCCTCCCTGTTTCTCTTCATACCCCCTTTTCGCCTGCTTTCCCCAGTCCTTTTCTTCCTCTTCCTCCTCTTCCTCCTCCCTCCTCCCTCCTCCTCCTCCTCCTCCTCCTCCTCCTCCTCCTCCTCCTCCTCCTCCTCCTCCTCCTCCTCCTCCTCATCCTCCTCTCCCCAGGCTTCCCTGCTTCGCCCTCCGGGCTCCCGAGGTCTTGCGCCCATTGGCCCCCCCGCCCGAGCACGGCGCGCCGCCCCAGCATATGCAGCTGCTGCGCGGCGGCGGCGAGGCAAGAGGCCCCCCCCGAGAGGCAGACGAGGGCTTTCGGGTTCGCCTCCCGTTCGTTTCGGGCTTCTGGGGGCTACTACGACTACTACTACTACTACTACTACTACTACTTAACTACTACTACTACTACTACTACTACTACTACTACTACTACTACTACTAACTACTACTACTACTACTACTACTACTAACTACTACTACTACTACTACTACTACTACTACTACTACTACTACTACTACTACTACTACTACTACTACTACTACTACTACTACTACTACTACTACTACTACTACTACTACTACTACTACTACTACTACTACTACTACTACTACTACGACTACGACTACGACTACGACTACGACTACTACTACGACTACGACTACGACTACGACTACTACTACGACTACTACGGCTCCTTCTGCTCCGTTCCAGCGGGTCGTGCCTCGACCCCCCGAGGACTGCGCGGGGAAGCTGCAGGCCGCCCTGGCGGGCGACGCCGTCCCCGCCAGCGAGGCGCTCCTGGCGCTGTTGACGGCGCTGAGCGAGCTGGCGTTCGGCCCCCGCGTGTCCTTCCTGGAGGCCCTCTACACCGGCCAGCAGGAGCGCATCGACTGCCTCCTCGACAAGGCCCAGCCGTTCCTGGCCATGCTGCCGCCCATGCCCGCGGAGCACGGCGCGCACATCTGCGACGGCTGCGACCAGGGGCCCCTCCGCGGGCCCCGCTTCTCCTGCAAGAGCATCGGCGACTTCGACCTCTGCGCCCGCTGCTTCGCGGACAGGGACTCCATCTGCGGCGGCAGGTGCGCGGGCCACGAGTTCGAGACGATCGCGGGCACCGCCTGCGGAAAGGGCCATGGCAAGGGCAAGGGCAAGGGCAAGCACAAGGGCGGCCACGCCGCGGAGGGCGCCGAGGGCGCCGGCGTCGGCCCGCAGCAGTCGGGGCCCAGCACTCTCAGGGCGAGGGAGGGTGCGGACGAGACCATCACCATACCGAGCGGCTTCTCCGTGGTCGCCGCATTCTACGGGGACGCGTCGCGCGGCAAGGGGCGCGACGTCACCGACATCGTGAAGAGCTGCGAAGCCAGCGGGCAAGTCCTTCGTGCATCCAACGAGCTCTTCGGGGACCCCGTCTTCGGCACGGAGAAGACCCTCTTCGTAGACGTCGAGGCGTCTGCAGTGACAAGCTCCACGGACTGCGACAGCCAGATGCCCGCAGATGGCGACAGCCAGGCGACCACGGACAAGGGCAAGGGCAAGGGCAAGTGCAAGGGCAAGGACAAGAGCAAGTGCGAGGGCACCGGCGTCGCCTGCGCCAACCCAGGTTGCGGCTTCCGGGTGACTTGGCACGCGACCCACTGCTGCCACATGTGCAAGAGCTCCGACGGCAAGGGGCACGGGCACAGGTGCAACAAGGCGCCCGTGCCAGACGCCAGGGAGGAAGGAGGAGGAGGAGGAGGAGGAGGAGGAGCGGAAGGAGGAGGACACAGTCGATCCTCTTTCCCCGTCCCCGCCCAGAGGCAGCTTCTTCCAACAGCCTTCTCGCTCGCGCGTCCTCGGTCGTCCCTCTCGTCCTCCGTCTCCTGCCTCCGCCTCTGCTTTGGCCCTCGGTCGTCGTGCGTCCCTCTCTGCTTTCGTGCGCCTCCTCCTCCATCCACTGCGCCGCGGCTTCTCAGCCATCCGTCCCCCCCGTGCGCCCTGCGCACCCCGGAGCCGTCCTGCGGGACGGCTTGTTGGCAGCGCCTCGCTCGGCCTCGCCTCCGTCGGTCCCCGACCCTCCCCGCCCATCTCCTCCTCGCGCGGGAGCCCGCGCGCGCGCGGGACGACCAGGAGGGGGAGGGGAAGGGGCAGAGTGAGGAGGGGGAGGAGGAGAAGGAGGAGGAGGGGTGGGAGGGAGGAGGGCGAGGAGGAGGACGAGGACGAGGAGGAGGAGGAGGAGGCGGAGGAGGAGGAGGAGGAGGAAGAGAAACAAAGACGAGGAGGAGGAGGAAGGAGGGCGATGAGGAGGAGAGCAAGGTGCCCGTGGCAGACACCGAGGCCACGTCCAAGGAGCCCCCAGCGCCCGGCGCTGCCCCGGCCAGCTCCGCGGGCCGCGACGGCCGGGCCGAGCTGCATGGGGCACCCGCCCTGGACGGCTCGACGGAGGGCGACAGCCCGGCGGGCACGGCGCAGGGCACGGACAAGGGCAAGGGCAAGGGCAAGGGCAAGGGCAAAGGCACCGGAGTACGGTAGGTTTGCGTCGTGTCGACCAGCGGCGACCCCAGCGCGGGCGTTCAAGGTTGAACGCCGCCGGCGGCCCAGAATCGATCGATGTTGAACGATCGGACGTTGCGGCAGCGGCCGATCGTTCAAGGTTGAGCGATCCCCGCGGTGTCAGAAACCAACGCCGAAGTCGGCACGACACGAACCTGCCGTACAAAAACTCACCGAGAGCGTCGCACTGCTCGCCAGAAGTGCGCACTCGCAGAGGCTCCCAGAAGCGGGCGTCTGCCTCGACGTGGTGGATCGCGGGTTTCCCTCGGCGGATCCAGGCCATGTGCGAGCAGCTACTCTGCGAGTGGTGGAGCGCGCTTGTCTAGAAACGGCATAAACGTAAACTTGCGAAGCTCCGCGCGGATTCCTTGGATCGGCTCTGGGCCCCCCTGGCGGCGCCTCCGGCGCCGCCCCTGGCGCGCTCCGCGCGACGGGCAGGGGCTCCAGCGCCGGTCCGAGACATCCGCGTGGACCTCGGGAAGTTTCTGTTTGTGCAGCCTTATTTCTTCGATCGATGATCCTCAGGACGTGTGTTAGCCCAATGTGTGTATTACCCCCTTCGGCCCAACCAGTAGATCATTTCATCGCCTGCGTCGTATCGAAGGGCCTCGGTGGACAAACACACGTTGGGGCTAACACACGTTCTGAGGATCATCGATTCTAAGGCAAGGAAGGCAAGGACAAGAGGAAGTGCGAGGGCACCAGCGTGGCCTGCGCTTGTGGCTGCGGCTTCCAGGTGACCTGGCACAAAACCCACTGCTGCGGCATGTGCAAGCAGACCGACGGCAAGACGCACGGGCCGAAGTGCAGCCAGGTGCCCCTGGAGGCTTACGGAGGCCCCCAGAGGCTTCCGGAGGGCTCTAGCCTCCGAGTATCCTGGGAGGCTCGGGTTGACCCAAAAGGGGTCCAGCGACAAGGGGGTGGTGCACTAGATTTGGTGCACTGGATTTGTGGGGGTTGCAATGCATGTGGGGCGTGCAGTACATTCCAGGGCGCAAGTGTATTGTTGGACTCGCGTGCAATTCATGACTTGCGGTGCTATGCAATACCACTCTCTGGCGCAAGACGCTTGCAAAACAGTCGCCCCAAATCTATTGCGCCACCCCCTTTTCAGCAGTGGACCCCCTCATGGGTCACCCAAAGCGGCTCCTGGAGGCAAAGAAGCAGCCGACACCTGCGGGGCCCCAGGTGGGGCCCAGCCCTAGGCGGCATTGGTGGGCCAGTCCTGCTGGAGGCCGGCCTCTCCTCCATTCCGGGGCTGCCCGTCCCGACTGTGCTCTGTCCCGGCCCTCCGGCCCCCCGCCCTCGCCCACGAGTGCTAGGAGGCGCCTCTCTCTCTCTCTCTCTTTCTCTCTCTTTCGCTCTCCCTCGTTGTCTCCTCTCTCTTTCGCTCTTTCTCTCTCTCTCTCTTTCTCTCTCTCTCTCTCTTTTTCTCTCTCTCTCTCTCTCTCTCTCTCTTCCGCTCTCCCTCTCTCCGTCTCCTGCCGCCGCAATAGTGTGCCATCGCACGAGCTCCACGGCGAGCTCCGCCCTGCCCGTGTGGGCCTGAGCCGGTCCCTCCCCGCGGGCTGCGGCCCGATCTCTTCCCTGCCTCCCGCGCCGCGTCCCGGGGGGGGGGGGGAGGATGGAGCCTCCAGAGTTTCGGGGGCCCCCCAACGGTGTGGTGACCATGCCGTGTGGTGAGTCGGTGGGGATTCGGGGTCACCGCACGGCTTTGGGACTCGAGTCCCTCTCCGAGGATGTCTCGGGCGACAGGGGCCTCCAGGGTCCCAAAACCGTGCGGTGACGGACCGTGCGGTGAGGTCTTGGGGGATTTCGAGGTCACCGCACGGTCTGGCACTGCACCGCTTCGGAACTCCAAGCAAATTGGTGGGAGGCGAAGATTGGTATAACATAAACTGTTCCGCCGTCGGGGATGCCTGCCCCCCGAGGCGGCTGCAAAGCGCCCACGTAGGGGCATCGATTTTCGGGCCGGGCCTGGACCTAAACGCTTTTGTTGCTGGGCCTCGGCTGTGTTTTGCTCTTCGTTTTGGCAAACAGGTGCAGCAAGACAGGTAGAGCAAAACGGAAAACAAAACGAACAGCACAACAACGTGTAGGTCCAGCCCGGTTTCCAGCTGCCCTGGGGGCAGGCGTCCGCGGCGGCTGAAAAGTTTATGCAGCACCCCGCGACTGCGGACAAGAGGAAGGGCACGGGGCCAGAGTGGGTCGCGGGGCGGGTCGCGGGCCAGTCGTGTGTGCGTCGCGGGGTGGGTCGCGCGGGGGTCGCGCGTGGGTTGCGGGTTGGTCAAGGGGTTGATCACGGGGCGGGTCGCGCGTGGGTCGCGGGTGGATCAAGGGATGGGTTGCGGATGGGTCGCGGGTGGGTCAAGAGGTGAGTCGCGAATGGGGCGAGGGCGGGATGATGGCAACACAACAACAACAGCATTAACAACAACAACAACAACAACAATTACTAGCACGTGGGGACGCACCGTTCTCACCAGTGCCAGGGTTTTCATAGGAGGCGGGCAATACCCCCACTTTGTGGGGGGGCCGGTTCAAGCTCTACCAAATTTCCAAACGACTCTTCGCCACCACCCACACCCAGCTTCCCGCCCTATGACGTTCGGACACTTCACTTCGTGGCATGCGGACGACCGTGGCTACTATTCAGGGCCCCGCGGCCGACGACGACGGCGTGCGCGCGCGAAGAAAAAACGAATGTGTCCCGCATGGTATTATTTGACAGGGATGATGGCCCTGGCAGGTGCGCAACCGTTGTTGCAGAAGTTCGAAAAAGTTGCTCGCAAAAGCCCGTTTGACAGAAATGTTTAAAAAGTGTTGGGTTTCCTACGAATCCGCAAGAGCGCGCGGGATGAAATTTTGACATTTTTTTTTGAAAAACCATTGGTTTTTTATGTTTTTATGTTAAAATCGCTACGAACACTAAGGTTTTGGAAGGATTTCGTCTTGCGCGCGCGAATGTCCACTTTACCTTATTTTTTGCAAGGGATTCTTGAAGTTTGGTTATGTTAGAACAAGAAATGTCCACTTTATTATTTTTTGCAAGGGAAAACGGGGGACAACAAAACAACCGGATCCGGACACCCACGTTTTGCCTGAGACTTCCTCACGAAAATGATGAAAATGTGGCTGCGGCCTAGGCGCGGCGAGGGGGCCGCGCACCGGGGGCCCCAACAATAATTATTTTTTAGAATACATAATGTTCAACAACAACAACAACAGCAACAACAGCAACAGCAACAGCAGCAACAACAACAGAAACGGCAACAGCATCAGCAACATCAGCAACATTAACAATAACCACAACCACAACCACAACCGCAACCACAGCAACAATAACAGCAACACCAACAACAATAGCAGCAATCTTTTCAAGACTTCACTCCTATCTTCTCACGTGCCATCCAGCACATCTATCCCAAACCCTCGATACTCGCCCTCGCCGTCTTCGATCGTACCCCCTTGGGGGACATATCTTTCTCACCTGCCACGCGCATTCAGTGCAGCCCCTAAAACAGGGGAAGAGACGACGGATGGAAGGGGGAGGGAAAAACATTGAACACGAGATGAATTAGCAGGATGGGGGCAAGGAACAGAAAACAAGTGATTGAACCACACGGGCAGATCGGGTTTGCAGACCCATAGCGGGCGGGTCGGGAAGGCGGGCCCAGGCGACCAGGTCGAGCAGGCGGGTTGTTGAAGCGTGGGTCCTGCATGAATCGCGAGGAAGTCTCGAGCGATGGCGCGATTCCCAATTAAATCTTGAGATGGACCAAAGCGAGAGCGCGATTCCTGAGCGCCGAGGGCGCATCGTCTGAATAAGTTGCGAGGAAGTCCCACGCAAGAGCGCGAATCCGACATACATTGTGAAGAACTCCCGCACGAGAGCGCGATTCTTCAAAAAATCGCGAGGCACCATCAGGTGGGAACCGCTGTTGTTGTAGACCAGAGGTCAGCAACCCACTTCTGAGACCCTTCCCTGATAAGGAAGAAGGTGCGAGCCCTGGGAGGGGCACTTCAATTGAAAAACACGATGTGCCCCGGAGGGGGGATCAGCAATAATTATTCTTCAGAAGTGAGCATCAAACCATTTTGACATTGGTCGTGTTTACCTGTCCTCTTGTTCTTCGATCGTACCCCCGCTGGGGGTATATCTTCCCTTTCTGCCGAGTGTAGTTGGCGCAGCCTCTAAAACAGGTGAAGAGACGACGGGTGGAAGGGGGAGGGAGAAAGATGGAGCACGAGAGGAATCAGCACGGGGGGGTCAGGAACAGAAAACAGGTGGTAGAACCAGACGGGCTGATCGGGTTTGCAGACCCATAGCGGGCGGGTCGGGAAGGCGGGCCCAGGCGGCCAGGTCGAGCAGGCGAATTGCTGAAGCGTAAGTACTGCGCGAATCGCTAGGAGGTCTCAACCGATAGCGCGATTCCCAAGTGAGTCATGCGAAGGATCAGAGCGAGAGCGTGATTCGTGAGTGTCGAGGGCGCTGCGTCTGCATAAATTGAACCATCCAACGCTGGAGGGCGATTCCTGCATGCATTGTGAGGAAACCCCGCGCGAAAGTGCGCATTTGAAATTAATTGTGAGGGAGTAACAGGCGGGAACCGCTGTTGTTATGAACCGGGGGCCACGGGCTTAGCTTGGTGGCACCACGCTTTCCCTTGTAAACAGATGCGTGCGAGCCCCGGGAAAAACATTGCAAACATATAGAATGTGTTCCGGAAGGGGGGGCAACATACATTTTTTATACAAAAGCGACAACAACACCGACAGCAACAACAACAACAACAATTACTAGCATGTGGGGACACTCCGTTCTCACCAGTG
This sequence comes from Prorocentrum cordatum, assembly GCA_963575745.1. Lineage (NCBI taxonomy): Eukaryota > Dinophyceae > Prorocentrales > Prorocentraceae > Prorocentrum > Prorocentrum cordatum. The sequence goes on along the minus strand of CAUYUJ010006936.1, from coordinate 511,827 downwards.
CCAGGGTTTTCATACGACGCCCGCCAATACCCCCACTTTGTGGGGGGGCCGGTTCAAGCTCTACCACATTTCCAAACGACTCTTCGCCACCACCCACACCCAGCTTCCCGCCCTATGACGTTCGGACACTTCACTTCGTGGCCTGCGGACGACCGTGGCTACTACACTGGCGCATGGGTACAGTGACTTGTTGTGGTAACATTTTCTGGACGCTAGCTTAGTATACGACTTTTCCCCCTGTTCCAACAGGAACCGTATGATTTTATGTTGCGCGGTGCTAAAATTCCTAAGAAACCCAATGGTTTTTGAAGATTTCGGCGTGCGCGCGCGAAGAAAAAACGAATGTGTCCCGCATGGTATTATTTGACAGGGATGATGGCCCTGGCAGGTGCGCAACCGTTGTTGGAGAAGTTCGAAGCACGTGAAAAAGTTGCTCGCGAAAGCCCGTTTGACAGAAATGTTTAAAAAGTGTTGGATTTCCTACAAATCCGCAGGAGCGCGCGGGATGAAATTTTGACACTTTTTTTTTTTTTTTTTTTTTGAAAAACAATTGGTTTTTGATGTTTTTATGTTAAAATCGCTACGAACACTAAGGTTTTGGAAGGATTTCGTCTTGCGCGCGCGAATGTCCACTTTACTTTTATTTTTTTTGCAAGGGATTCTTGTAGTTTGGTTATGTTAGAACAAGAAATGTCCACTTTGCCTAATTTTTTGCAAGGGAAAACCGCCCGTAACAAAACAACCGGATCCGGACCAACCCGTTTCGCCAGAGACTTCCTCACGAAAGTGATGAAAACATGGCTGCGGCCTAGGCGCGGCGAGGGGGCCGTGCACCAGGGGCCCCAACAATAATTATTCTTTAGAAGTAATAATGTTCAATGACAGCATTAATCATAGCAGCAACCACAACCACCACAACAACAAGCAGTTGAAGAGATTTCGGTCTTACTTGCCAGCGTGTCTTTCATTTGTATACCACAACCGTCGATACCCGGCCACCCCGTCTTCGATCGCACCCCTTTTGGGGGGGAATCGTTTCTTTGTCGGCCACTGACTGAAGTGGGACGAACTCTCGAGCGAAAGCGCGGTTCAGGAGTTCGGGGGCTTCTCTATTCGCCAGGGCTTTTCGGGGTTAATCGTGAGGGTGAGGAAGCATCGAGAGGGAGCCCTTGTCATCGTGGCTGGGTCTCCACCGATTCGTCTATCACAAGGAAGTCTCCAGCGAGGGTGCCGTTCCTGAGTTCGGGGGCCTCTCTGGCCAGGTCTTCTCGGAGTCAATCGTGAGGAAGCATCGAGCGGGAGCCCTTGTCATAGTGCCTGGGCCTCCACCAGCGTGGTTGAATTACGGCGAAGTCTCGAGCGAGACCGCCTTTCCTGAGTTCCAGGGCGTCCCTGGCCAGGGTGTTTCGCAGTAAATGGTGAGCGCGCATCGAGCGGGAACCCTTGTCGTCGAAGTTGGGCCTCCAACGTGTAGATTGAACTTCAAAGAAGTTTCGAGCGAGACCACCGTTCCTGAGTTCGGGGGCCCCTTTGGCCACTGGGTCTCTTAACAAACTGTGAAGGCGTGCCTGGGCCCCCCAGGACACACATTCGAATTCAGGTCCGCGCACGAGCGGGAGCTCTGTTTTCAGAGGGATTGCAGCCGGCGTCGGGGCGAGAGCGCGCGGAACTTTGTCCAGGCATCAACCATACTGGGCTTTAGAAATGAGTAAGCAACAAAGACAGCAACACTCATTCTAAGACTGCTCGCCCTTTTTTGTCTTCGATCACACCCCCTTTGGGGGGATTGTTTCTCTTTGCGGGGGGCGGCGGGCTTAGACAGGCGGGCGAACCTGAACGGGCGGACAATCCGTCGTGGGCATACATGTGCCTGCCATTGGAATCGGTGTGGGCCCTGCAAAAAGAGGAGGGGGAGAACGAGGGAGAGTGGGAGGAAGGGGGGGGTGGGGACGAAGGAAGAGGGAAAACGCCAGGAGAGAAGAAGCGAAGAGGGGAGCGGTTGATTAGAGGCAGAGAGAGAGAGAGAGAGAGAGAGAAAGAGAGCGAGAGAGGGAGAGAAAGACAGATATGAGAGGTAGAGAAAGAGAGAGAGAGAGAGAGGGGGGACAGAGAGAGAGAGAGAAAGAAAGAGGGAGGGAGAGGGCATGAGAGGGTAGAGATATGGGAGGAGGGAGAGGAGGGAGAGGGGATAGGGCAGGGAGGCATAAGGATGAGGGAAGAGAAGAGGGAGAGAGAAGGGAGGAGAGGAGGGTGGAGGGAGGAGGGAGAGGGAGGAGGAGCAGGAAGGTAAAAGCGTGAACGTTCGAGGAAGTCCTAGGCGAAAGCGCCGTTCCTGAAGGAAGTCCCGGGCGGGAGCCCACGACGGGCGGGCGATCCCTTGACAGGCGGGCCGGGCGGGTGGAACATTCAAGTGGGATGCTTGAGTATGGCGAGAGCGCGATTCTTAAGTAAATTGTAGCGGCGTCCTTGGCGCAGCGTGTTTCTTGAACGTCGAAAGCGCGATTTCTGAATAAGTTGCATGGAAGTCACAGGCGAGAGCGCAATTCCTGAATAACATGTGAAGGGTTCTATGGCGGGAGCGGGGGTCTTGATTAAAATGCGAGGAAATCTGGATTCAATTGCGAGGAAGTCTCAAGCGGGAGCGCCGTTCCTGAGTAAATTGTAAGGAAGTCTCAGATGGGAGCGGGGGCCCGGACTAAATTGCGAGGAGGTCACAAGCGGGAGCACCGATCCTGAGTAAATTGTGAGGAAGTCTCAGGAGCGGGGGTCTTGAGTAAATTTGGAGGAAGTCTCAGGCGGGAACTTTTGTTGTTGTAATCTGGTGTGCCAGGGGCATATTTTGAGCACCGAGACATCCCCTTTCCAAAAACATGGTGCGAGCGTCGACGGGCACATTTAAATTGACAAAAACAGTATGCACTGGTGATGCGGAGATCAGCAAAAGTTATTTTTTTTCAGAAATCAGAGTTCAACAGCAGCAGCAACAACAGCAGCAGCAGCAACAATAACAACAATGAGTTTCAGACTGTTCGTTCTTATTTGCTCGCTTTCCACTCAGCACGTATATCCCGAACCCTCGATGCCAGCCCTCTTCGTCGTCGACCGTGTCTCCTAATGGGTATGTCTCTCCTACCTGCAACGTGTATTTCGTACAGCCCTTCAGACAGGGGAAAAGAGGACGGATGGAGGGAAAGGACAAGGGCCAGGCGGGTTGTTGAAGCATGCGTTCTGCATTAATTGCGATGAAATCTTTTGCAAAAGCGCGATTTCCCAATCAAATCTTATAACGAAATCCACAGCGAGAGCGTGATTCCTGAGTGGCAAGGGCCCGGCGTCGCAATGAATGACGAGGACGTCCCACGCGGGAGCGCGATTCTTGTATGACTTGTGAGGAAGTCCCTTGCGAAAGCGCGATCTGGGAATAAGTTGTGAGGAAGTATCAGGCGAGAGCCGTTGTTGTTGCAATTCGGGGCCCAACAACGCAGTTTGGTGACCATCCTTTTATTCCGGATAACAAACAGGGTGCGAGTCCCGAGAGTGGCAATTTAACAGAAAACACGCTACCGGGCAGGATGGGTCAACCGTATTTACAGCTTCGAAAGGAGAATTGCACATCAACTACAACAACAACAATACACCAACAACAACAACAACAGCAACAACAACAACAACACCAACAATATCAGCATCAACATCAACATCAACATCAACATCAACATCAACGACAACAACGACAACAACATCAACGACAACGACAACAACGACAACACCAACAACAACAATAAGTTTACTGCTGGTCGCTTCTATCTGCGCGCGTGCCAATCAATACGTATATCCCGAACCATCTGTACCCGCCCTCGTCGTCTTCGAACGTACCCCCTTGGGGGTGTATCTTCCTTACCTGCCACGCGCATGTAGTTCAGCCCCTAGAACAAGGGACGAGGAGACTGGTGGAAAGGGGGAGGGAGAATAACAAAGCACGAGAGAAATTTGCAGGAGGGGGGCAAGGAACAGAAAACAAGTGGTATAACCATACGGGCAGATCGGGTGGGCAGACCCATAGCGGGCAGGTCGGGAAGGCAGGCCCAGGCGACCAGGTCGAGCAGGCGGGCTGCTGAAGCGTAGGTCCTTCATGAATCGCGAGGAAGTCTCGAGCGGTAGCGCGATTCCCAAGTAAACCGTGAGAAAAGCCAAAGCGAGAGCGTGATTCCTGAGGACCGAAGGCGCATCGTCTGAATAAATTGTAAGGAAGTTCCCCGCGAGAGCGCGATTCGGATACCGATCGTGAGGAAGTCCCGCGCGAGAGCGCGATTTGGGAATACATTGTGAGAAAGTATCAGGCGGGAGCCGCTGTTGTTGTAAACTCGGGGCCGACGACACAGTTTGAGCCCCTTGACTATGCCTGATAAAAAACAAGGTGCGATCCCAGGGGGAAGCACGTCAATTGAAAAAGTATAATTGTCACCGGAAGGGGGACCAACTGTCACTATTCTTCAGTAGTGAGAGCTCAACAACAACCACAACCACATCAGCAGCAGCAACAACAACAAGGATAGTGTCAGCAACACCAACAACAACAGCAACAGCAACAGCAACAGCAACAACAGCAGCAACAGCAGCTCGACCACAACAATATGCACCGCGGAATCCCGCTTCAGCCACGCACCCAGAGACGGTTAATGACCGTTCGGCTCCCTCACTTTGATTTCCTACCTAGGCTCTGCCTAGAAGGGTTCTTACTCGGTTTGCTTAAAGGGCCGGGCAGTGTAAAGCGCCCTGGGCGGTTCCCCCGGTTGCGCTCCCTGGGTGACAAGTGGAGGCGAAAGCAAAGGCAAAAGTGGAGGCGAAAGCGAAGACAGCAAAATCATAGCATAGCATAGCATAGCATCACATAGCATAGCATAGCATAGCGCAGCATAGCATAGCATGACATAACATAGCATATCATAGCGCAGCATGGCATAGCATAGCATTGCGCAGCATAGCATAGCATAGCAGAGCAGAGCATAGCAAATCAGAGCAGACCATAGCATCTTATAGCATAGCATAGCATAGCGCAGCACAGCATCCACTATTGCTGCTGCTATACATATATATGTATATGTACTTGCTGCCTGCTTCTGCTGCTGCTTCACTTACGGCGTGGCGTCGGCGGTTCTGGCGCTACTACTATACCATTACCACTACTACTACTACTACTACTACTACTACTACTACTACTACTACTACTACTACTACTACTACTACTACTACTACTACTACTACTACTACTACTACTACTACTACTACTACTACTACTACTACTATACTACTACTACTACTACTACTACTACTGCTACTACTACTACTACTACTACTACTACCACTACCACTACTAGTACTTCTTTTACGGCTACTAATACTACGACTACTCTTACTACGACTACTACTACTACTACTACTACTACTACTACTACTACTACTACTACTACTACTACTACTACTACTACTACTACTACTACTACTACTACTACTACTACTACTACTACTACTACTACTACTACTACTACTACTACTACTACTACTACTACTTACGACTACTACTACTACTACTACTACTACTACTACTACTACTACTACTACTATTGCTACTACTACTACTACTACTACTACACTACTACTGCTACTACGACTACGACTACGACTACGACTAGGACTAGGACTAGGACTAGGACTACGATTGCGACTACGACTACTACTACTACTAACTACTACTACTACTACTACTACTACTAACTACTACTACTACTACTACTACTACTACTACTACTACTACTACTACTAACTACTACTACTACTACTACTACTACTACTACTACTACTACTACTACTACTACTACTACTACTACTACTACTACTACTACTACTACTACTACTACTACTACTACTACTACTACTACTACCGCTACTGCTACTGTTACAACTACGACGATGTGGAGGAGGAGGAGGACGGCGTTCACCGTTCCTACTACTGCTGCTTCCCTAGAGGCTCCAACTCCTAGGTAGGGTCGCACTGGGATAATTGTATGTATGTCCTTCGTCTGCTAAAGAAGCCTCGACCCTCGAGCATCGATCCTTCCAGTTGCCTGGGAGGCAGCCCTCCGCGGCGGCGGAACAATTCATGTTATACTTATATCCGTCTGCTGAAGCAAACGGAGGAGGAGGAGGAGGAGCGAGAAGGAGGAGGAGAAGGAGGAGGGGAGCGAGAAGGGAGGAGGAGGAGGAGGAGGAGGAGCGAGAAGGGAGGAGGAGCGAGAAGGAGGAGGGGGAGCGAGAAGGAGGAGCGAGAAGGAGGAGGGGAGCGAGAAGGGAGGAGGAGGAGGAGGAGGAGGAGGAGGAGGAGGAGGAGGAGGAGGAGGAGGAGGGGGAGGAGGAGGAGGAGGAGGAGGAGGAGGAGGAGGAGGAGGCGAAGGAGGAGAGGAGGGAGGAGGAGGAGGGAGGAGAGGAGGAGGAGGAGGAGGCGGAGGAGGAGGAGGAGGAGGGGGAGGAGGAGGAGGAGGAGACGGACGAGGAGGACGAGGAGGACGAGGTCCGTAGCCATTTTGGCTCAAGTCCGTAGCGTTTCGCTCAGGGACTGAGGCCTTTTTGGCGTGGGGGAGGCGCGCCCCCGCCTGTGATCCTGCGGCCAGTTTCTGGCTTCAGATTTTGTGAGCTCCTGCTGGAGCAAGTTTCTACAATTACTTTCTCTGTGCGTAGACCACCCCCCGCACTCCGATGGTTTCTTCTCGTCGCGGCCAGCCTAGTATGCGTGACGATAAGGGCGATGCTCGGCAGTGGACGTGGGTGGGGCCAGTCAAGAAGCAGGACGAGGACAGCAGTGGTTCCTCGAAGTCTCCGTGTCCCCACTGTGGCTGCAAGAAGAACCTTCCCCGCTTCTGGTTCTGCAAGCACTGCCTCCAGCCCCTGTCCTACGTGCAGCCTACCGCCCAGGCGCCAGCCCAGGGCGTGTGGGCGGAGCTTCCGCCACTGGGCTCCCTGCCAGCACACGGCGAGTCGGCCAAGGGACCGAAAGGAGGTGGCAAGGGCAAGGGCAAGAAGGGGGAGCCCAAGGGGGGCAAGGGCTACCTGCTCACCTTCCCTGGCCCGAAGCAGGTGGGTCCGCAGGCCTATTTCGGCCCACCGCCGCCCCTGCAACAGGTGCTCCCTGCGGGGCTCCAGCTTCAGGCATCAGGTTGGATCCCGCCTAGCGCCATGGCTAGCGCGAATGCTGACAAGGACTCGAAGTACAAGGTTGAGGACATACCCAAGCTGCAGGGCCTGCTCCGCACTTTCGAGAGCCTGGGCGACGGCCAGAATGTCAAGTACTACCAGGGCCTCATCGACAGGCTGCAGCGTGCTGCTGAGCCCAAGCAGCCGTCGGTGGGAGCGGCCCAGCACGCGATGCGGGAGGCCAAGCAGCAGCTGGACAAGCGCGTCAAGACAGCGGACTCATTGCGCGACCAGTACGTGCAGGCCCAGAAGCAGGCGGTGTTGGCCCTTCAGGACTATGAGCTGTGCCAGGCCAAGTACCACGAAGCGGTCACCTTGCTCGCGGCAGGAGTCCCACAAGTTCGTCCAGAACCACAGGGGCAGGTCCGCCATGGGCTGCATCTGTCTAAGCTCTTGGACGGCGAGGGCTTCGAGGTGCTTGAGGATGACGGTTTGTTCGGTCTCGAGGCTGAGGGGATCGAGATATCAGCGTCGGAGCGTGAGGAGGTCGAGAAGCGTAAGGCCGAGGTGGAGCAGGTCATTAAGAAAGCAGTCGCCGACGCCTTCGGAGCGGTCCGCACGAGGGCGCAGGAGCTGGTGGAGGAGCAGCGGGCTTTCCGCCAGAGAATGGCTGCCAAGCGCCGTCGCACTGGCGAGGAGGCTGAGGGCGATGGGGCGGCGGAGGGCCCCGCTCCGCCCCATGCCGCTGCCCCGGCTGCGGCCCCCCAGCCCGGCGAGGCCTCCTCAGCTGCGGCAGGCCTGCCACCGCGGCCACCGCAGCCACCTTCCCAGGAGGCGCTGGCTTCAGCTTCGGCATCGGCGGCTTCGGGGGCTTTCGCGGCGCCCGTGGACGTGGAGCAGTTCGACTTGGAGCGGCAGTTTGCCAAGGCGTCCAGTGTCGCGGCTGGGGTGGCCAGTGTTGGTGATCCTGGGCCAGGCCTTTGACGTGTGGGCTCCAGCATCTACGATTGCCACCTGGGCCTCGTGGATGGCTACTCGCTCTTGGTCGCTAGACTCACCTGCCATGAGACCTCTGAGACCCCCCTCAGACGAAACCCTTGGTAGGCCAGTGTCATCGTGGTGCTGGGACCGCCAAGTGGGACCCTGGGGGTGGGAATCGGAGCGAGGATGGCAGGAAGAGAGCGCCACATGTTCGGGGCACGGCTTGCCTCCCGAAGCGATTGCCACGTGTTCTCCCACACTAGGTTGGGGGCAGCCCGAAATTGCCCCATGCTGGCCAAGCAGTCCGTGGACGATCTCAGCTTCCTCGGCTATGCATTGGGAGTACCAGTACCCTCCTCCCCGCGTTTTGTTCCATGCAGTGATGAAAAACGGCTCGTCAGGTTCAGGAAGCGAAGCATCCCGTCATTGTGTGCAGTCGCCGTCGGCGGGAGCGGCGCGTATCTCGTACAGTCTTCCTGGTGTTCAACCCCGTCATCGTGTTCAGTCGCCGTCGGCGGGGGCGGCGCAACCTTCGACTATGGCCACGACCAGAGCTACGTCTACTCGCTCGACTGGGGGTACGAGCTCGGTGTTAGGACGCAAATCCTGGGACCCGTTGGGGCTCCCAGGTTCACAGTCGCCACCTACCTACGCCTCAGCCAGGGCACCCTCTCCACAGGAGGCGAGGGAAACAGCGCGTGCAGGGGACGTGGTAGGGTTTTGCAGGACGCAGCAGGCCTCAGACGCGCAGCATCGACCGCTGAGTCTCCGTCCTGGTGATGGGGGCAACCTCGGCTCTGCTGACGCCAGTCAAGGTCTGTCTGCTGATTGTAGTGCTGGGATTTCGAGGAAAGGAGGCCGCCGTTGCATGACTATTGAAACCTGTAACGCATCCTCTTGGAAATCTCTGAAGACTTATTTGCAGTCTGAGTCCTTCGGCCAGGTTGTCGTTTTCCAGGATTTCGCTTTTGGAGATGATCATCGGGAGGGTACCCACCAGCTACGACAGTTGGGTTGGGATGCTCTAGTGCACCCAAGCAGAACCACAGACAAGGGTGGGCTCAGTGGTGGGACGGGGATTGCGGTCAGGAGTCACATCGGGATGGGGTCCTTACCGCTGGTCCGCCCCTTTCCTCAGCCACACCGAATATGCGGAGTTTGGTTGGACATGTTTGTGCCAGGAGGCATCGCGGTGTTTTCGCTCTATCTCGATTGCGATGATCCCTTGGGCCTCAACAGTTTCCAGATCCTCAACAGGCTTGGCGAGGAGCTCCATGGTTGGCAGCTACCCTTCGTGATAGGGGGGGATTTCAATACATCGCCGAAGCTGCTTGCGGACACGGGTTGGGTTGACAAGATTGGGGGCACAATCTTCCACACTTCCGAGCCGACATGTCGAAAATCGTCGACTTCCTGGACCACCATCGACTTTTTCGTCATCTCGAAGTCGCTCGGGCCGTTGTTCGACGCTGTTTCGGTTAACAAACGTGGTACTACTGCCCCGCATTGGCCCGTCACGCTGGACCTCTCAGGTGCCCCCAGAGAGCTCAAGACCAGGGTCCTTGTAGGTCCTAAGGTGTTCCCTCGAGAAGCCCCGCTCGGTCCGCGGCCTCCACCCCCAGATTGGTCTGCATGTTTAGCTCAGCTCGAGGCGCGCGGCGACCAGGCAGCTCTGGACAGAGGCTACGCTGGGTTTTGCAAGCTTTTCGAGGATGAGATGATTGGCATCCACGGCATTGGCAAGAGCGATGCGCACAAGTATCGCGGCCGGGCCAAAGGAATGAAGACTAAAATCCATCCAGCTGCACCAGTCTCGGGCGGTGCTTACCCTGTTTCTTCGGCCAAAGGGAGAGCTTGGAGGAAGTGGTCCATCCACATTCAGGAGCTTAGCTATCTCGTCAGGAAAGGAGTGCCTATGGACCGACCAGTTGCCAGATCACTTTTTCTCCAAGTGCTACAAGGGCCTGCAGCGCTCCGTGCCGACCCCTTTTGGCAAGAGTGCGCGGTCTCTGAGACCGACCTGCGTTGCCTCGACTTCTGTGGCCTCGTGCAGTTGTGCGCCAAGGCCAAGCGTAATGCAGAGCGGCTTGAAAAGCAGTTTCAATCGGATCGGGGCAAGGCCTGGAGATCTCGGGTCCAGACAAGTCTGGACAATGGGGCTGGATTGGCCCACAAGTTCACCAAGGTCCCCTTGGGATGGGTTCCTTCGAACCCGAAGGGAGGGCCCCCCAAGGGGCCCATGGGGCGCATCGACGACCTCATGGACGAATGGGCTAAGATATGGGGCCCCTTGCCTAGCATGCAGGACCTCCCTGACCCCATCAGCCTCCTCACAGAGAAGATCTCCGAGTCCTCCGAGGAGCCCATGGTCTTGGCCACGCCCGATCAGATCCGAAAGTGCTCCAGGAAGTTCAAGGTTAGGACGGCGATAGGCGCGGATAGGACACACCCCAGGGATTTCGAGATCCTCAGCGACGGGGCTCTGGAGTGCGTGGCTGCCCTCTGGTTTTGGATGGAGTCTCTTGGCAAGCTTCCCGAGGTCCTGGCCACGATTATCATTGCCATGATCCCCAAGGACGAGGAAGGTGGAGTTCGGCCCATCGGAATCTTGTCAGGAAGTGTCAGGTGCTTTGGAACATATTCTCGGGTACAGGCGGATCGTTGGGAGCGGGCCCATGACAGGCCTTACCATTTCGGAAGCAGGGGGCGATCGTGCGAAAGAGCTGTTTGGGAGCAGGCTATTAGGATGGAGCGCGCGTACGTTTTTGGGCATTCGGCGGCTTCTGTTTTGGTCGATATGACCAAGTGCTATGAGAAGGTGGTTCATTTCTTCTTGGCCTCGGCGGCCATCAAGCACGGTTTCCCTCTGCATCGCCTGCGCTACCTCCTCTGCTTGTACAGGGGCCAGAGGGTCTTGCAGGTGGGCAGGGTCTGCTCTGAGTTTGTCGCCTGCATCCAGGCGATCTTGGCAGGCTGCACGTTCGCCACCACCCTGCTAAAGTGCCTCCTTCTCGACCCGCTAGACCAGGTGGTTTCGAAGTTCCCTTCGGTTCGGATTTGCAATGTTGTTGATGATATTACGTGTGGTGCTACAGGTAAGCCTAGGGCGGTGGCGAGAACGGCGGCCGATGCTACTTTTACCTTGTGCAACAACCTGGAGAAACTTGGTTTCCTGATCTCTCCCACGAAAGGCCTGATCACGGCGACTTCTCGGGACATCGAGGTTCGGGTGAAAACGCGACTTTTGCGTTGGAAATTCCAGGTGGTTAAGTCAGCTCGCAACCTTGGGGTTGACTACACTGCTGGTCGGCGCCGAACTCCAGCCCAGGGATCGAGATGGGAGAGTTTGGGGCCCCGAGTTCGCCGATTTAGGGGCCTCCGCTCGGGCTACTCGGGCTTGCGCAAGGTCGTGAAGACAGGTGGATTGCCAGCAGCTTTTTACGGCACTGCGGTCATAGGCATGAACACTTCCACGGTCATGAAGCTGCGCTCTATCATAGGTCAGGCATCGTTCGGCAAAGCGAGGGGCCGTTCCAGGACTCTGCAGTTTTTATTGGGCCCGACCAGGGGCTTGGACCCGGTGTTCCAGGCCAACCTCCTGCCCCTCAAGATGTGGCAACAGGCTGTGAAACAGAAATGGGTCCCCGAGCATATCATGAGGGCCTGCGTGCAGGCCTACCCCAAGGCAGCCTCCAGGACCTGGGACAAGGTTCGGGGGCCTGCTGGAGCTGTGTGGGCTACCCTGGATCGTCTGGGCTGGAGGTTTACTGCTTGGGGCACCTGGGAGTCTTGCCGTGGCTTCCTACTGGACCTCAACCACTTCGGGAAGCGCACCCTCACTAAGTTGATTGACTACAGTACGCACATGAGGCTTCTGGAGCATGTTGGGGTCCCTGATCCCGAAGATCCTGAGCGGGTGGTTCCTCCCCTCCTGGGGCCCATCATGGATACCCTCAGAGGCCTCAGGAAGGCGGGGAGAAACTCAGCGGCCGCCTTTCTGTGTAATGTAGTCGCAGGAGGTCATCCCACTCAGGATGTGTTATTTCAGGACAGGCGAGCCATCACGCCGCTGTGCAGGGTCTGCGGCATGTATAACGGCACGCCACAGCATCGTTTGTTCCAGTGTGACGGGTTCTTTATGTTTAGGCGGGACCTAGACCTGCCGCTGTGCGTGGACAGAGGCTTGCAGCTGGGCGCCTACGATCTCTTGTCGACGAGAGCGCTCTGTGCAGACCCAGGGTACGACTGGCCCAAGGTGTCCACGGCCGAGACCTGGCGGTGGGATAAAGTGCCAGAAGCAGGTTTCCTAGGCAGCAGGATATGCATCGACGGCTCAGGTTTCGACACGACTTCCCTGTATGCTGCGCGTGCAGGGTGGGCAGTGGTTGCCATGGATCAGAGCAGTCGTTGCGAGGGCAGTGCGTTTGGACCCCTTCCTCATCCCGTCCAGGAATCAGGAGCAGGAGAACTGTATGCGCTGCTGATGGCCCTCAAGCTCATTGGGCCCTCGCAGTGCACCCAGATCTACACTGATTGCCAGGCTGTCTTGGACGTGTGGGCCCGCGGGCCCGAGTCGGACATGTCGGAGGTTGTTTTCTCGGAGGTCTGGGAGCTCGTATGGGGTCGCGTTCTAGATATAGGTCTAGGAATGATCTGCCTGCACAAAATTAAGAGTCACATTTCATGGAGCAGGTGTCTAGAGACCTCTGAGGCCCCTCACTGGGCCTGGGTCGGCAACGGCATTGCTGACGGTCTGGCGAAGCGCGGAGCCCTGGAGCACCCTTGCAATCCTCGCCTCCGCGCCCTCCAGAGACAGAGAAGCTCGGAGGTAGCAGACTTCAGTAAGTTCATTGCGTGCTTTGGGGAGATGCTCAGCAAGCAGAATTTCCCCGATGTCCAGAAATGTAAGGCCCCCCCCCGCCCCAAGCAAGACCATTTAATTTTGGTCTGTGATTTCAAGGGGCATGCCGTCCACAGGACGTGCACAAAGGGGAAGGGGGCCTATCTCTGTGTCAACTGTGGTGCCGCGGGGTTTTCTGAGGTGTCAGTGTGCGCACTGCCGTGCTCGGGCCTCCCCAGGCTTGCCAGGCTCGCCCACTCCAGCCATAAGCTCTGGATTAGCGGCGGGCGTGTTGTTTGGTGTAATTCGTGCGCTGCTTTTGGGTCTGTCAAGCTGTGCCTTTTGGGAGGTCCGTGCCCTGGCGCGCCTCCCAACAAGCCAGCGGAGAAGACCCTCAAGCAGCTAAAGGAGGGGAAGGATCCGTCCTCCAAATCCTTCGTGGGTCGGCCTGTGCCCCTCCATCGGTCGGGGCCCTAGCGGTGCGGTCGCGCCTGCTGGCCCTGGCCTCGTTTTCGCGTCGCTCGCCGTCGCCCGCCGCCCAGTTGTCTCGCCTGGAGGAGCTTGGCTGCGCAAGGATCGACAGGATCGACAGGACGAGGAGGACGAGGACGAGGACGAGAAGGACGAGGACGAGAAGGACGAGGACGAGGACGAGGACAAGGGAGGAGGGAGGAGGGAGGAGGGAGGAGGAAGGAGGGAGGATGGAGGAGGGAGGAGGGAGGCTGGAGGAGGAGGAGGAGGAGGAGGAGGAGGAGGAGGAGGAGGAGGAGGAGGAGGAGAAGGAAAAGGAGGAGGGACGAGGGAGGAGGAGAGGGGAGGAGGGAGGAGGAGGAGAAGGAAAAGGAGGAGGAGGAGAAGGAGGAGGGGGGGAAAAGATGTGCCTTCCAAGCCCTTGACCCTCTCGAGCCTCGATCGTCCCGGTTGCTGCTAGGTGCTCAAAGGGACCTCCCACCGCAGAGGCCGCCCGAAGCTCCCCAGAGGCCCACCGGCCTTTGCGGGGGTCCCCGTGGAGGCCCCTCCTTGGAGAGGCCTCCAGGGAGCCCCGAATATATGGCAGCACCACGGGGGGCCCCCACCAGGGGGTCGCCACTTCTTCGAGGAAGGGCAGACAGCGTCGGCGTGGGCGGGCGTTATGGAGTGTGCCCGGGAGGCCTCAGATCCCGGAGGATGCATCCTTTGATGTCGGCGTCGGTGATGTCCATGGCCGAGCCTCAATTCTTGTCCCACCAGCTTCCAGGCCCTGGATTCCTCATTATGGGTCTGGTGTTCCAGCCAACTTCAGCCTCGATCACCAGAGAGAATTTCGAGCACCAAGAAAATATCGAAGCTGGACGGTTTTCACGCGTCGGGCGCTGGGAGGCGATACTCGCTCGGCACTTCGCCAGCGTGTCGGGCAAACTCTGTTCCGATACTTTTCGGGGTGCTTGAAATTAGTTCTGGAGCGTGATCCTCAGGTACGATGGGGACAGCATAATTCAATAATTCATCCAATGTCTTCGCCGCATCGGCCCGCCACTATCCTATCCTGCACAGTGCAGCCAGGTGCCAGTGCCAGACGCTGAGGGCGCCGCCAAGGAGCCTCCTGAGCCAGTCGCGGCGGCCACGGACGCGACGGAGGGCAGCAGCACCACCAGCTTCGACATCTCCATCCCCGTGGCCGTTGGAGACGGTCATCGGCTGTCAGAGCCCTCCTCCCCAGACCCCCTCGAGTCATGAAAAAAAGACGACAGGAGGTTTTTTTCCTATTTCGCCCATTGATCGTCGACAGGGGCCCGATAGCCCCGCCCTACCCAGGAGCGTGCAGATTCGCTATCTGGGGCATATCGCCGATCTATCGGCGATGTATCGCCGATTCCAGGTCGATGCCCCTATGCCAGTCCCCCCCCTTATCGTTGCCCTTCACCTCCGCGCGTCGGGCGATGACCTACGGCAGTTTCATGCGGCGATGGCGCGCTGGCGACGCCGGCGAACGCGTTCAACGTTGAATTCTGCGACGCGGAAGCACCGAGAGATTCAGTGACGCCACTGGACCCGACGGAATTAAACTTTGAATAATCGGGGCAGCGATCGGTTCAAGGTCGAACGATTGACATGGTTTCAAAAACCTCTGCGTGCGCCGAAGCCGCACGAGCCGACCGTAGACTTCCGACGCTTTAAATATAGGCAAGACAGATGCATTCCGGGTAGGAGGAGGAGGAGGCGAAGGAGGAGGAGAAGGTTTGGGCACGGGCGCTGTGCTGCATGCTCAAAGCACGCTGAAAGTGTCTTGCAGAAGGAGGAGGAGGAGGAGGAGGAGGAGGAGGAGGAGGAGGAGGAGGAGGAGGAGGAGGAGGAGGAGAGGAGGAGGAGGGAGGAGGAGGAGGAGGAGGAGGAGGAGGAGGAGGAGGAGCAGCAGGAGGAGAGGAGGGGGGGAGGGGGGGAGGAGGGAGGAGGGGGCGGAGGAGGAGGAGGAGGAGGAGGGAGGAGGAAGGAGGCGGAGGAGGAGGATGGAGGGAGGAGGATGTATGGGAGGGAAGGAGGAGGGAGGAGGAGGTGGACGGGATGAGGTGGAGGAGGAGGATAGGAGGCGGAGGAGGACGAGGAGGAGGAGGAGGAGGAGCAAGCCCCCTCCGATCTCGGCCTATTGGGTCCCTCGCCATGGCCCCGGGTGTTCTCGGGAGACGGCTCGGGGCGAAGCGCCCCGCGGCCCGCGGAGAGGGCCAGCCAGGACATCTGGGGCATCCTCCTCCTCCTCTTCCGCCTCCTCTTCTCCTCCTCTCCTCCTTCTTCTCTCAAAAGGTCTCCGTCTCACTTCTCCTCCTCCACCTTCTCCCCTCGGCCTCCCTCCTCCTCCTCCTCACTCTTCGTCCTCCTGACAGCGCTCCTCGATCACATTATCACTCATCATCCGCTCAATCATCATCATCCTCATCATCATCATCATCATCATCAGCTTTCCTCTTCCTCTTCCTCTTCCTCCTTCCTCTTCCTCTTCCTCCTCACCCTCCCCCTCCTTCCTCTCACTCCTCCTCCTATCCTCCTCCTCCTCCTGATCCTGCCTTCTCCTTCTGTCCAGGACTCCAAGATGGCTCATCCTCACCCCCCCTCCCCTCTTCCTCCTCCCCTCGTCAGTTTTTCTTCCTGCTCATCCTGCTCATCCTGCTCCTCCTCGTCCTCCTCCACCTGCTCCTCCCTCCTCCTCCATCACCTCCTCTTTCTCCTCGCCTCCCTTCCTCTCTCCGCCTACTCCTCCTCCTTCCTCCTTCCTCCCTGTTGCCTCCGCTTCGCTTCTCTGCTCCTCCTCCTCCTCCTCCTCCTCCTCCTCCTCCTCCTCCTCCTCCTCCTCCTCCTCCTCCTCCATCTCCTCCTCCTCCTCCTCCGCCTACTCCTCCTCCTTCTCCATTCCTCCTGTTCCTCTTGCTTCTCCTGCTCCTGCTCCTCCTCCTCCTTCTCCTCCTCGTCAGCGTCATCATCACCATGATCATCATCAGCATCATCATCAGTATCATTCCCCTCGTCGTCGTCGGCGTCGCATATTCAAAGAAATTCGATGCACTTGTTGCATGGCTCGGACGTGCGCCGCATTGCTCGGCGATGACAGTCGAGGAGCAGCCTGGATCATTGAGCCCCCCCCCCCCAAACAAACACACACACACACACACACACAAACGCGCGCGCACAAGACCGACACGTGCGCGGGGAAGGGACGCCCGCTCGATGGCAAGGGCCTCAGATGCCTGGGGAAGGGCGGGGAATGCTGGGGCAGGGAGGGTCGGCGGCAAGCGAGGGGGGGAAGTGAGACGGAGACGGCCTTCCCAGCAGGCGGCGGGACTTCCCAGAATCCCTCGCGCCTTCTGAGAAGTCTCCCTCTGTCTTCGGGGAAGGCCTGGGGCACTTCTCAGAAGGGTGGGGGGCCTCCGAGCCCTCTGAGAAGGCCCGCCCCTTTTTCGTTTGCCCCTCCTCCCTCGCCGCCCAGAGGGGGGGGGGGGGCACGAAATATTGCTGCCTGCCGCCGGCCTCGGCCCTGCACCGGGGGGCCAGACCCCGGCAGGCAGGCCGCCGGCGTCGCGTCGCATGCCAAGGGTCGGCGAGCGGCCAGCCCGCTCTTCTCTCCCAGACGCCGCTCGTTGCGTCTACAGTTCGGGCGGGCACGTCGCTCTACAGGAGGAATGTTCAGAAGCAGTCAGAGCATGGTCTGGGGACGATGCTCCTACTATGTTGGAGTACTTCCGATTATTTTTGGACCCGTCTACGCTGCGCGAAGCCAGCTCACTCTTGCCCACGGCCGCTCTTGCGTCTACAGTTTTAGGTGGGCATGTCGCTCCACAGGAGGAACATTTGAAAAGTAGTCAACACATAGCCTGGGGACGAATCTCCTATTATGTTTAAAAGTGTGTTTGATTTTTGTTGACTGGGTTCCACTTTTCCCAACATTCCCCTGTAGGAAGACATGCCCGACCCAAGTCTACAGTCGACAAGCATAGTAATGACGATCGTCTTCCCAAGGGTACCCTTGCTTCCTTGCCTCTTCGGTCCTCATCGGCCCACGCTCAGCCACTTTCGATGGCCCGCCCCGCTCGAAGACCCTCGACATGGGCGTCCAAGGCCCTTGCATTCTTATCGCGCATCCTTACTGTATGGGTTGACTGTAGCCGACGCCTCCCTTCGTCCTTTTTCTACGCAGGGTCGAAGGAGCAAGACCCCATGGGTCCAAGTTTTCAGAGGTTCGCGCAGACCTCCGAAGCTTCATGCTATTGCGGTGTTGTCTCTCCGATGGCAGAGCCATCCTCTATCGGGCCTCCTGAGAGGAGGGAGGGCGAGGGGGAGGGGGAGGGGGAGGGGGAGGAGGAGGAGGAGGAGGAGGAGGAGGAGGAGGAGGAGGAGGAGGAGGAGGAGGAGGAGGAGGAGGAGGAGGAGGAAGAGGAGGTGGAAGAGGAGGAGGAGTAAGCGGAGGAGGACGACGACCACTGAGCCCTCCGGAGACCTGCCCCGAAGGGCTTGACGATTTTTCGTCAATCGACATGTGGGGATCGAGCCAGATAAATCAAGATTAGTGCAGATAAATCGCTGCAGATCAAGGTTAATCTGGGGAAACCCAGGTAAATTCAGAGATCTCCAGGGACATTTGGAGCAAATCGTGGCCGCCACAGCGCGAGTCGAGGGATGCCAGAAGGCGTTGAGCCCTCGACGACGCTGGAGGCCTCCGGAGACCCGGCAGGCTCACCCTTCCCTCCTCCCCCTTGTCGTCCTGCAGCCAAGACGCTGCAAGAGTTAAGTCGGGCGTGTCCCTCTACATGAGGAATCTTCAAAAATAGTACAAAAGTAGCCTGGGGACGATTTTTCGATTCTTTTTTGACCTTCTGTTTCGTCCAAAATCCGCCTGTAGGGGGACATGCCCGACCTAGTGCAAGAGTGGCCACTTGGTGAGGCTCTGGAGGGGCTCGTGCTCTCGGGCCACTCTGCTCCTGGGTCGTGGAGCCTGGCCCGTCGTGGCCGAGGCCCCTCCTCCCCCCTGTTGTCCTGCAGTTGTGGAGGACGACCAGTGGAGAGGAAGTATGTTGCCAAGTAGATTCCAGATGTCTAAGAGATGTTTCAAACATGTTTAAAATCTGTTTTTCCAACAACAAAACAAAACAGGCTTGAGACATGCTTTGAACATGTTTTACACATTTCAAACACTTGGAATCAATGATTGGATTGTTAGAGTGTTCATTGTCGTGGCATCCACAATCCTAAAGTCGAGACGCTGCAGGAAGGGCCCCTTGGGAGTCTCGCGAAGGGCTCGGGCTCTCGGGCCACTGCTCCTTCTGGGTCGTCGAGCCTCGTCTCAAGTCGGGCATGTCCCTCCACAGGGGGAACGTTCAAAGGTAGTGCGAGCGAATCGTATGGGGACGATTGTTCTAGCGTGTGTTTTGACCACTGTTGAATATGTGATGGCCATGTTTCATTGTTCGTCCAAAAATCCACCTGTAGGGGACACGCCCGACCTAATCCTACAGTCAAGACGCTGCAGGAAGGACCACTTGGGGGTCTTGTGAGGGGCTCGGGCGTTCGGGCCACTCTTTTTCTTCTGGAGTCGTCGAGCCTCGACGGCTTGGCCGAGGCACGCGGTGGCCGGCGAGGCCCCGTCGTTTTTGTTCCTCGGGGGCAGCGTCGCTGAGAGTAGGTGTTTTGGGCTGCCCACGTCTCAATCTGCCGGGAACAAGCAATGACATCAACATCAGAGGGTCGGAGGTCCCAGCACGCGCGGACCTACGCGCGGACCGCGGTGGCCGGAAAGGCCCCGTCGTTCTTTCCTCTGGGGCAGCACGATGACTGCACCCGTCGGCCGTTGAGAGTACAGTGGGGGCCCATGCCAGGTGCACACCCCACCCCTCCTCCTCCTCCTTCCCCTCCTCCTCCTCCTCCTCCTCCTCCTCCTCCTCCTCCTCCTCCTCCTCCCTCCTCCTCCTCCTCCTCCTCCTCCTCCTCCTCCTCCTCGAGGTCCTCCGCTTCGAGGTCCTCCTCCTCCTCCCTCCTCCTCCTCCCCTCCTCTCCTCCTCCTCCTCCCTCCTCCCCCTCCTCCTCCTCCTCCTCCTCCTCCTCCTCCTCCTCCCTCCTTCTCCTCCTCCTCCTCTCCTCCTCCTCCTCGGGTCGCCAACGGCCCCGGGGGAAACCGTGCACCGCGGCCCCCCATTACGCATGCACACGGCAGGCAGCCTCTACAGTGGAAGCCCATGCCAAGACACACCCCGCTTGCCTCCAGAGTGCCCGGGGCTTCTTGGTGTTCGATGGTTTTGCCGTGGAGGGCGCGACGTCCCCACGCCAGAAGTCTCTGGACGCCCTTGGGTCTCGGGGTTGGGTTTCTTGTGGACGGTTCTACTCTGCAGGTTTTTTGGGCTGCCCGAGGCCCAACCCTCGGGGAATACGCAATGGCATCGACATAAAACATTTCGGTGGTCCCAGTACGCGCGGACCTCCGAGTTGTCATGCTTTTCCCCTACATCTGCTTTAGACGGCAATTGGTGCGCGGCTTGCAGAGCGTGGCACGCGCTGCGACAGATGGCGGCCTGTGTGCCTGGGTTTGGACCTCCGCGCACCCCGAGAGCCGCGCTCCAACGGTCACTCCAGCGAAGGGTCACTCCTCCTCCTCCTCCTCCTCCTCCTCCTCCTCCTCCTCCTCCTCCTCCTCCTCCTCCTCCTCCTCCTCCTCCTCCTCCTCCTCCCCTCCCCTGCTTCAAGAGCCGAGTGGTCGTCCACCTCCCCTCCTCCTCGGGGGGGGCGGGCGGAGGCCCAGTCTGCTTGCAAAGCCTGCCTGCCGCATGCCTCTGCCCACGTCTGCCGACCGACGGGGACCTCGTCCTTCCCCGACCGCACCCCTCCTCCTCCTCCTCCTCCTCCTCTCCTCCTCCTCCTCATCCTCCTCCCTCCTCCTCTCCTCCTCCTCCTCCCTCCTCCTCCTCCCCCGACCGAGCCCGACCTCCTCCTCCTCCTCCTCCTCTTCCTCCTCCTCCTCCTCCTCCTCCTCCTCCTCCACCCCCTTCCTCTCCCGCCTCGTCCTCCCGTCTTCTGCCCCCACCCCACGCCCCTCCCCCGAGGCCGCCACGCGAATCTCGAGTGGAACCTCGTCGACGACCCGCAGGAATCGGACGGGAGCGGAAAGGAGGAAAGACAGGAGGGCGGAGGAGGGAAGGAGGAAAGGCGGGAGGATGGGGGAGGGGGGGTGGAGGAGGAAATGGACGAGGAGGAGGAGGAGGAGGAGGAGGAGGAGGAGGAGGAGGAGCAGGAGGACGGGGGGTAGAAGCCTGAGGAGAGGGAGGGGGAGGAGGACCTCGAGGAGGAGGTGGAGGGGTGGGATGTGCACCTCGCCATCAATTCGCAGGAGGTTGCAGAGGCCTTCGTGGCGGTGCACGGGGTCTTGCCAGAGGAACTGCCCACGGTGCGCCTCTTCGTGGAGCAGCACACCGCGGCCGCCGCCGCGGCGCGGCCCGAGTGAGGAGCGGGGCGAGGACCCGGCGCTGGTCGGCGGCGGGAGAGGAGGGGGGAAGTCAGGAGGACAAGGCCTTGTCAGAAGGCGGCGGGACTTCTCAGAAGCCCTCGCACCTTCTGAGAGCTCTTCTGTGTCTTCGGGGAAGGCGTAGAGCACTTCTCGGAAAGCTGGGGGACTTCCGAGCGCTCGGGGGAGGCCCGCCCCCTCTCATTCCCCCCCGGGCGCGCCGCCTTGTTAGAGGGGATAGTACCTTAGGCTCAGGAGGGGTTCGTTCGAGGTTTGAGGTTTTCGTGAGTTTTGGCCTCGGGGTGTTTTCCAGCAGGGATCGTCCTGGAAGGCTGTTGGAGAGACGAGTTATGACCCGAAAGCCGGAGGGCAACGGTCAGGAGGAGGAGAAGGAGGAGGAGGAGGAGGAGGAGGAGGAGAACCCTCAGATCTCGGCGTCCCATGACATCGGGCCGCTGTCACTTCTTCAAAACGTGCGCTCGTGCCCGGTTTCGGGCCCCGCGAGCATCGCAGGGTGATCTGGCTCGAAAAGATCAGCAGGAATGCGGGGTCTAGGGCTTTGATCACGATTTTCTGTGATTTCGCAATTGTTTCGCAGCGCCGGACATCAGGGAGACGGAGCGGGAGGAGGAGGAGGAGGAGGAGGAGGAGGAGGAGGAGGAGGAGGAGGAGGAGCAGGAGCAGGAGGAGGAGGAGGAGGAGGAGGAGGACGAGGAGAGGAGGACGAGGCGGAGGAGGAGGAGAATTTAGTTGACAAGAACGGCGACGAGGAAAGAGTAAGAGGATCGACCACGGACCCGTCTCAACTGTAACCCCAGGACGCTGGGGATGTTTGCCCCTCGCCAGAAGCTTCCACTTGTCCTGGGTATGACGGGTGGGTCGATCGCTGCGGCGCTTGGACAGTCCTCGAATCTGTCCGTGGTTAGAAGAGCATCTACACCTTAGACATACAGTGAGCAACGCACTACCACTGGATTCTAGCGAGATGCAACTGTGATTCAGAGCTCTGAGGGTAGAACCTGCTAGACCGTGCAGCTCCGTACACTCACCTGCAGCAGGCTCCGACACTCCTCGCTTCACTCTGCTACAGCTCAAGCACCAGAAGAATCCCCGCAACTTCTGCCGCCCGTGACACGGAGGGAGAGACGGTACGGGCGGACCAGACTCGGCACGAGGGGGGGCGGGGTGAGCTCAACCTCTGAAAGTTCGAGCTTCGGCCAGAGTGGGCGGAGCGAGGCGGCAATGTTGCAGACAGGCTTGGCAAGTCTGATTCGACGCTGGAGCTCAGCTCCTTCGTTCTCCGACCGAGAAGGGTGCACTGCAGCTCCAGCCCGAGCTGCAGCGCCGGCGGCAGAGTTCCCGAGTCGGCGCCACCGCTCGGAAACATCTGAACCTTCCGTTTGCCGATCCAAATGGGGTTTCACCTTTGCATCTTGTCTCACCCATCTGGCCCCCTGCGCAACATATTGCATCAGTTTGCATAGGGTCTAAACTAGCTAAGCTGCTGCTCGGGAGGCTGCTGGCTCTGCTGAACTACGTGAAGACAATCTGAGCAAATAGCTCTATCACCTACAAGCTGTATAGCAGCCATCGCAAGACTCTGAAACTCCCCAGCCTGGGAGGAGGTCACCAAAGGGGATGGGACGGGTCCGAGCAGCCTCTTTTCCACCTCACTTCCATCCCACATATGAGCAACTCCCCGCCCAGCCCGTTGAAGCTCAGGAATGATCTGACGGCTACAGTTCCCATCTACGAGCATGTTTCTTTGAACATCTCCATCTTCCCTGGACTCATCAGTCCAGCGTAGGTCCGTGGTCCCAGGCAACGCAGGTCGGGGGTGTACATCCCCTGGGTGCAGAACAACTCCTCGGGTAAAACGAAGCTTGTCGACAGGATCTGTTTACGCTGCAAGGGCCATGTTGATGTCTGCCTGCGCAACGATCTCCAACCGTTGCGCCTGGCACTGCGAACATTCCCACAGTCTGGAACTCCGAGTCGTCGCAGACACCGCACAAGGCACATTTACTTGACTGAGCTTGGTACCCACGCTCTAGGGCGCGACTCGGAGTCCAGATCGCCCCGCAGACCAGTGATTTCACACAGCCTCTGCCGAGCGGGGACGCTTCGATCGGATCTTCGCTCGAACGACATCGAAAGCGCAATCTCGGGCAGGCGAGATTCGCTTTGCTGCTGGCGAGGCGCTCTGAGGACCTGAGCACAGCACCAAACAGCATGCCTTCCAAACGAGACGGCGAGGCATAGGCAAGCACTAT
Source organism: Prorocentrum cordatum (assembly GCA_963575745.1). NCBI lineage: Eukaryota > Dinophyceae > Prorocentrales > Prorocentraceae > Prorocentrum > Prorocentrum cordatum. Next base: position 488,591 of record CAUYUJ010006936.1, on the reverse strand, counting down.
CTCCTCTCCGAAGTCGTTCAGCAACGTAACGGAATCCGTCGCATGCCACGAGACTCTTGCCAGCGATAACTTCAAAGCTGCAATGGGGCCGTTGACCTTCTTCCAATCGTTGACCCCCTCATCCTGGCACCCCACCTCCCAAGCCATCCTGAGCTCCTGGAAGGAACGCCCGCGCGGGCAAGAGTAGGTATGAGCAGCCCGCACCTCCTCGGAATATTTGGGGATCGGGGCGATTTCGCATCTCCGGGACGGGACGCCCTCTAAAGTTATGAGCGAGGTGAGAGATATGCCAGCGGCTTGCGGACGAAGGATCTTACCTGCGGACTGCCGAATCAAATGAACTGTCCTGTCGGACACCCCGCGCGCAGACGAGCCATGCTCGATGCAAGGCAAACTGCCCGACACGAAAGTACGTTTGGAGAATCGGCCTAAAGACTTCCCAATCGCTTTGATTATTCTGGACCGTTTCTGAAACTTCTGGAGACGGACGACGAACTTGGCAGCCTTTTTTCCCAACCTTTCTCGGGCGCCCAACCGTGTCTTCGATCCCCAGGGTAGAGGCGCCCTCCACCGCGGGCCCAGCCAAGTCCCCAAGGACATCTCGCAGATCCTTGGCAACAGCCCGGTTGGAACACGCAAAGTTGGCCCTCTCGCGCAAAACGCCGCAGCCAAGCTCCGAAACAAAAACTTGATGCAGGTCAGCCGATGCTGATTTGAGATTCTTGATCACATCCGTAGCCTTCCCCGTACAGCTTAATCCCGAATCATCGATGTACTGGTCAATACTCACACTCCTGGGCAGCTTGGCCACCATCTGGTCAAAAGGACCAATCAGACAAATGCGCACAAACGTAGTCGCAAAGTTGCAGCCCGCAATGACGCCGAGCAATGCGTGATGTGGTCCAGAGACCATCAAAGACAGGCAGAGATCGCACGCTGCGGCAGGTGTTGACACATTAATGCGCAATGGACATGTGGAAACCGAACAGCCTGTACTTGTCCAGAAGATTGTCCAACTGGAATGTTTCGTAGATTTTCGCCATGTCCCACAGGACTGTCGCCGACGCTGCACCTCTCGAGTTTCCTACTTCGGAGCGCAAAGGCTTGTCGCCGCACCACGTCAGAGGCTGACGCAAACTTCGACCCCGCAAAGTAGGGTCTCATGTGGGAGTGCTCCCATTTTTAGGCATAGACCCCCCTGCACCTACCACAAAGCCTAAATAGGGAAACAAACACTCCAATCGGACGCCAACCCCCAGTCGGTTTCATAAGCAACGCCACCTGGATCGCCCTGATTTGGGAGGGGAGGGTGGAAAGGGTCTCGACCAGGGAGCAAAAAAAGGCCACCACAGAGAGGGCTTCGTCAGGGAGCCAACTATAAGCCCTCATGTGGAAGCCGTTCACACTCCGCGCAGACCTGATAGGATACCTCGCCGACACCCGTCGGATAAAAGCAGGCTCCAAAATCGGCAGGGGCCTCCTGGGCCCCGGAGAATCCCTTCCCCTGGATCCGCTCAGGAGTGGCCTTCCAGAGGCCCTGGAATCTTTCGGACTCAGAGCGCAGCAGAGCCAGCGGGCCGGAAATGACGAGGCCACCAGCGCTCAGCGTGGTGGTTGGCTTCCACCCAGGAGCAGGCTGTCTCGCAAGGTGGGCATTCCTGCCGCCCCTGTCTATGTTGGCCAGAAGCCAGTTCTCCCATCCCGTCCTAGCCTCCTCCTGGGTCTGGTTCTTCACCTCCTCGTATTCCCTCTCCACCTTCGCCAGAAAGGAAAGCACCTTGGCTCTCTCTGCGCCGACGGGCGAGCAAGCTTCCGAGGCCAGGGCAGTTGCCGCGTCGAGGGCGAGACGGTATTGGCCGATCCCGTCGAGCACAAACTTGGGAGGCGAAGTCCATTCGCCACAAACGCCGACCTGCTCCATGGCCTGAAAAGAACCAGAAACTTGCCGCACTCGGTTGTCAAGCCTTGTAATGGCAGCCATATTCGGTTACCTGGTGGGATCCGTCTTAGCATTAAAGATGGACCCATTGGAGCTCTCGTGGCTTTCCTCTGCTACCATAGAATTACGTGTCAACCCGACCAGTCCTAGGCAGTTCGCGTTCAGCCTTATTCGCGAACTTCCAAGACAAAATATCAAACCTCCTACGCGCTTGGCAGACCAAACCTGTTCGAGCCGCGTCCAGAACGTGGTTGCCAAACTCAATCACAGGAATTGCAGGGCTTGCAACTCAGCCGCCCGCGGGAAAAGTATGATCTGCATTGGGGTGTGCGTCTTGATCACCGTGGAGGTGACTCTCTCAACTGACTGAATCACTGGGCGACACAACAAAATAATCAATGAGCGACTTGCTCCCTTGACCTGCGTAGCACGTAGCCTCGTAGTCGGGACGGACTAACTCCCCGAGCTTCTCGGGGAACCCACTCTCCAAGATCACTTCAGGGGGATTGTTGAAGCCGGCACCCACAATCGCGTCGTGCCCTAAAGTCACCGCAGCTCCCCCCGCTCTGCTAAGGATGTCTAGACTTCAGTTCGACAGTCCTTCGTTAACGCGCAAGTAGAAGGAGGCGATGGTCAGCGGGGTGGAGCTTGGGGGGTGGGCTGTTGCCAGCAATGCTCGGCCTGGCACCAGAACTCCTCCTCCAGATCTAAACGCACGATGCAGACCAAGCCACGAGCGTGCCAGCACTGCCACTCCTCCTTGCATGCCACCTCCTGGCCCAAGAGTGGCTTCGGCAAACATCCCCTTCCACTGATGTCTGAGAAGCCAGCTGCTGGCTTCGTCAACTCTGCCACCGCGCACGTGATGCCCCTGGGCTGATGATGTGGGACGAAGTCAGCTTCAGCCACTCTCCTCTCCAACGCCAGCTAGTACAATTGCAGGTTTCGAAGATCAGGGAGATTGTCGAGAGGAGGTGAAGGCGGGGTCTTGATACGCCCGTTACACACTAGGTCTAGATCCGAACCCCCTTCCCACGGCACTCCCCCCAGTGGAAGATGACAAGACTTCTTTGAGGTCCATCTGCTTGCTCGCTTTCTCGACCGCCCCCTTATGCACCTAGGCCGCTCGCCCTGTGCCCAAAGAGGGGGGGAGGAATTTGAAAAAAAACAAACCTGCGGATCCTGAGGGAACACTTGAGCCTGAATCTGGACCTGGAACGCTGTGCCTCAGCTGCTGCCGCTGCAACGCTGGCCTCGACTAACTGCCTGGTTCTTGAGCGCACATCTGCAGCGAGCCCACCAGCGGCAGAGGCTCGACCTCCGCATGCCTTTGGGCGTTCGCCGTTGGCAACAGCTTCAGCGTCAGGCCCATCATCCAGCTCACTACAAGGAGGAACGGCCGCTGCACCCGCATCCTCTTGCTTCTCGAGCACTGTTTGGCGGCGTCCAAGGTGGAGCTGAGGCCGCTCTGGTACCCTCACCAGAGTCCTTCTGCCGCGTCTTGGCCATCCGATTCCTGCGCTCGAGATGCTCCTTCTTGATATTCTCGACTGAGGCGAGGGCTCCAGAGATCAAGTCCTTCACGCACTTATGTAGCGCCTCTTGCATGGTGGACATCCGCCGCTTGATCTCCTGTTTGTCGCCGTCGGTCGTTTCGTACTCTTCAACGTCGAAGGCGGCCGCCGTGTCGAACAGCTCCTCGGCCCCAATCTCGCCGTTGACCAACGTTGCCAGGCAGATCTTGGACTGTGGGGCTGTGGGCTGCACGAGATCACCTGCCAGCTCTGCGACGATGTCACGATAACATGAGTCCGCCTTCTCGAGCTCGCGTGGAACTCCAGCACGCGCTCCCTCTGCTTGTTGGAACGCTCCAGCAGGTTGTCGAGGCGGTCTGCTTCAACTCGCAACCTGCCCTCCAAGGCCACCGCTTGCGAGTGAGCCGTAGAAGCCCGCTGCTGGACAGGGGTGGGGGCAGCAGCATCGGCGAGCTCACCCAATTGCTTGCCATACTTGGCGGCCGCCTCAGCGTCGCCAGCCTTCTCGGACAGGGCGATGCTTGAAGTCCGGCTCCGTGAGATCAGGAACCCCTTGGAACCGAATTCGACTACCAGCACGAGGGCGAGACTCAGCAGTTGGGCCACCCAGGGCAAGCAGAGGCCCTTGATGCCCTTCAGCACGCCTAGGATCACGGCAAAGCGCACGAGGGGCTGCACCGCGGAGGACCTCCTGGTTGTCGCCGAGCTCGTCGGCAGCTTCTCCTTCAGCTCGGTCAGCCTTGCAGCGCTTGCAAGGCTCGAGCCTGTCATCGTTCCTCTTGCCACCGCATGGGCCGCAACGCCACCTGCGAGGGCGAGAAAGCGGGCGCCGCTGAGGACCTCCCCAGCAACCCGAGCATCTTCTGTGGGTGGAGGGCAAAGGGTGAAATCCGAAATGCCCTTTCGATGGATGTTCGAGGCTTGAATCTGTAAGAGGCGAATCACAAGACGGACTGGTTTGCGAGGAGCACGCGCCCAGATGGATTTTGCCCTGAGCCCTCCACCCCGAGAACATGTCGCAGGCTTTGAGATTGACACCGACACCAATATCGGCGCTGTTCCTCCACCGAGGGAAGAAAGATCCCGAAAATCTAGGATCACCTTCCCCCTGTGGAGGCACCCCCCTGTCTTGGTGTTGGTGCCAGTTTCGAGGCCTCCGAGCATGCTCGGAGCTGCGCCCGTCGCCGCCGGGAGCAGCCGCCGCCCCGCGCCGTGGCGCTGCCGCCCGCCGCCAGGGGAGCGCTCCACCTCCCCCTCCCCCTGGCAGGCGCCTCTCCATTGCCGCGCTCCGCCTCGGCGCGCCGTGGCGCTGCCGCGAGCGAGGGGCTGCCCGGAAGGCGAGAGAGAGAGAGAGAGAAGGGCCGTGGCCTGGCATCGCTCGGACGTGTGCATGTCTCCTTCGGCGAGGACCGTCGAGGAGCATCCTTGAGCATTTGGCGAACCAATCACGCACGAAACCGAAAAAAGCACGGGGAATGGACGTCCGGGCGATGGCCAGGTGGCCAACACGGTCCGCGATCGCCCAGCCGTTCTGAAGAGCCAGTGGCTGCAAGCCCAGGAGCCCTGGGCTTCCCAAGTGGACCTGGGCCAGAACGGCTAGGAGGAGGAGGAGGAGGAGGAGGAGGAGGAGGAGGAGGAGGAGGAGGAGGAGGAGGAGGAGGAGGAGGAGGAGGAGGAGGAGGAGGAGGAGGAGAGGGGGTCCCTCTGATCCTGGCGTCGCAAGAGCAGAGGGTCGCGGCGGCGAGTGCTTCTGCATACTTCTGCGGCCTCCAGAGGGCCGCTGCCCAGGCACCGGACGTCAGAGGGCGACGCGGGATGGAACAACATGCAGCACGGGGCAGGAAGGGGTCGAGAGCCCTGGGGGCCCACGTCACGAGATGATTGCGGCGTCGGAGGGCAGGGTCGGGGGCAACGCCAGTGAGGGACAGTCTCAGGGTCGAAAAAATCTCAGACAGGGGGAACAACAGAAGCACAGACACAAGTAAGCGTCGACTCCCAGAAAAGTATAGGGGAAATATTAGCAATGGGGGGGGGAGGACGAAAATCAAGAACAGATTAGAAAATAAAAGGAATCCTGGGATTTGTGTATATCGACTTGTGTGTCCCTGGGCCCCTTCAACATCGTCCCTCAGTCGCCCATTCATCGCCTATACGCAGGGGCCTGACAGCCCACCCCGCCCAGGAACGGGCGGTTTCGCCATCGAGGGCGATCGCCGATCTGTCGGCGACGTATTTCGCCGATTCGAGCTCGACTTTCCCACCTCCCCGAGCTGTTCCCCCCCCGATCGTTCTCCCTCAGGGGGGCAGAGGGGGCGGATCGAGGGGACTCCAGCAGACGGGCTGCCGCGTTTCGAGCGATCTGGGCCCGAGGGCTCGATCGTGCTGAGACCCCCCATCCAGCCTGCGGGCGGGTCGACGAGCGAGGATCGAGGTCTGCGGACGTGTCCGCGCCACCGCTGGTCCTCCCGGCGTGCACCTCCTGACCGAGGCCTCTCAGATTCGGGTGTTGCTGGAAGTGCCCCTGACCCAAGGTATGATTTCCAAGGAGGCCCCCACAGCCTCTAGAGCACCCCCCACGAGGCCCAGAGGCCCCAGGGGCTCCAAAGTGGAGCAAAAAGCTGGGGGTCCAGGGGCACTTGTAGCAACATCCGACAGATGGGGTCCGACTAGATGGGGTCGGAGGGTCGTCGATGCAGCGGCGATGCGCATCGGCGGCGTCTGCGATGCCTCGGCGACGTCGGAGTGGAGAAGGTCGGGCTCCGCATCGAGCCTCGCACCTCGCCGCCACCTGCTCGGCCACCACGGAACGCACCCCGGAGCAGGTCCACGGGGGGGGAGGCCTCACATCTGGAGCCAGGTGGGGGCCGGAGGTCGCCCGGCACTGGTTCCAGCCAGCCAGCAGCAAAGGGTCACGGGACGAGGAGGGATGGTCCCAGACCTCCCTTGGAGTCACGGAAGCATCACGACGGCAGAGTGTTCGCTGGTTTGGGCTTCGGGGGGCCCTCGCCGGCCTGCGCTTGCACGTCACCGGAGACTCCTCGTCGCCGCGGCTGCGTGCTCCTCGAGGCTCTGATCTGGACGCACCCCGAGAAAGATCCGGGGAGTAGCGGCATCGATATTTTTTTGGTTTCCCCAGAGGGGGCCTGTTTCCCCTAACATTAAGTCGGGCCTGTCCCCCATACAGGGGGGTTCTTCGACGAAAAAAGAAGTATCACCAAAATAGTCAAAAAATAGTCCAAAAATAGTCTGGTGATTATTTTTTGAGTATTGTTTGACCTTTCTGGGGTATTTTTGGTGTATGTTTTTTTCGTCGAAAATCCCCCTGTAGGGGGACACGCCCGACATAACCCTAACAGCGCTTCGCCAGAGGGCTCCGATGGACGTACACGGGGACCACGGGAGAGTCCCACAGGGGGGGGGCGGGGAGTCCGAGGCGCCAGCTGCCGTTTCGCCTGAGGTGTCCTCACAGTGGGTCCTCGGGAGCCTTGAGACGGGGGTCAGAGCAAACGGGGGTCAGCCAGGGCGCCAGATCTTGCAGGAGCCTGCGAAGACCCCCTCTGGCTGACCCTGGGTCAGCGAGCCGCTCGTGGCCGCGAGGCGGCCGCGCATGTTGGCGGACCCGGGTTTGCAAAGATGTGCGCTGCAGATTTTTGTCTTGCATTGCAGTTCTTGGTTTCCTGCTGACCCGGGTCTGGATTGACCCGGGTCAGAAGACCTCCGAGGTCCAGGAATCGTGTTCTTGCCTCAATGCCAGCCACATATTTGGCCTGGACGGCCACGACTCCTTGTAAAAGGTAAGAGTGAGGGGGACCGAACGGTCATTCATTGTCCCCGGGTGCGTGGCATCCGGCGGATCCCGCTTGATTGATTGAGGCGGGACCTTGGGCCCCTGACCCCCCCCCAGCAACCCGGCAACCCCCTTTTGAAAGGCCTTCGGGAAGCCGCCCCAGGGGGGGGTGCTGGGTTGCTGGAGGCCTCTATTAGCCCAGTGAGCCCTTACGGTCCACCCCAGGGGGGTTCCTGAAGGAAACGGATTCCTGACGGATTCCTGGAGGATCCCTGGAGTATCCCGGAAGGTTCATCCAGAATTCCTGAGGACTCCTACGGGCTCCTAAAGGATTCTAGAAGGATTCTTGGGAAGTCGTGAAGGCTTCTTGAGGATTCTGAAGGATTCCTACGAAGGATTCCGAAAGAATTCCTGGAGGCTTCCTGCGAGGCTCCAAGGATTCTGGGGGATCCCTGAAGGATTCCCGAGAATGCCTGAAGGATTCTTGAGGATCCCCATGGGATTCCGAAAGATTCCCCGGGGTTCTCGAGGCTTCCTGAGGATCCCCAAAGGATTCCTGAGAGTTCCAGAGGATTCGCCGGGATTCCTGATTGGCTCCTGCAGATTATTGAAAAGTTCCATCGGATTCCCGGGGATTGCTGAGGATTTCTGCAAGGTTTCCTGCCAGATGTCTGAAGCATTCCTGAAAGGTTCCCTACGGTGCGCACGGCCGTGCGCTCACTCCTTTGTCACGGCTACGATCCCTTGTCGAACGTTCATTACGGTGCACATGGCCGTGTTCTCACCCCGGGCCACCCTCTCACACGATCACGATCCCATGTACAAGAATAACGTTTACGGTGCACATGGCCGTGCTCTCACCCTTGCCAATGCAGGTTTTCATTAACCAACCATATACTCCTCGACCCGTCTCTTCTTACTTGCTGCAATTCGGGTGTTTTGCTAGGGTCATCGCCCTTTTTTGAGCGCCTGGGGGCTCGTCGCCACGGCTGGACGTGGCTCGGATGCATTTGTATCCCGGGAGGAGTCCAAGGATCCGATGTTGAACGGATTTGGCTCCGTCCCCCCTCTTGACGGCGTCTCGGGGCTCATCCAGCTCAGACCCCCTGACCGCTTGCAACCTCAGATGTTAACGCCTCGAAGACAAATAGGGTCGGAGGTCGATGGAACCCACACCCTGCCAAGCCGATTACAGTCGACTCGTATGGTAAGGATGGACAACCTTCCCAAGTGTACCCTTACATCCTTGCCCCTTCGGCCCATCCTTAGCGACTTTCGCTGGCCAACCTCGTTCGAACAACGTTAACATGGGCCTCCAAGGCCCTTGCACCCTTACCGCGCATCCTTAATATACGGGTTGCTTAGGAGCGGGGTTCCTAGGAGGGTTCTTCGGAGCTTCTCAGGAGGTAGGGAGTTCTTAGGAGGTTCTTAGGACGTCCTCGGGAGGTTCTTAAGGATTTCTTAGGAGGTTCGCTCGGTATCTTAGGAGAGGCAGACAGGGACCACAGAAGAAGAGTCCCACCGGGGGGGCGAGGAGCCCAAAGCCGCCCGGCAAGACCGCGTGGTCCCGGTTTGCATCCTTCTGGTACGGGCTGTTTGTAGCCAATTGCGCTTTCTCGGTTCTCGAGAGAGCGTGGCGGGTGCAAGGAGAATGGTGGGCCTTTGCCCGCAGGATCTGGTCCCTGGCCGTTTTCACTCACGGGTCTCGCAAACGTCGAAAAGAAAGCATGTCTGCTTCCTCTGCGTAATGGGCTCCGCGTGCGGATCATGTATTAACATGCAGGGAGTTAGTATTAAAACCTAGATGAGTTCATGCATAAATTCATTCGTAAATTAATCATGTATTAAACATCCTATATTCTTTTTAAAATCCGATGCATTAAAAACTGCCCTGGACCTCTTTGTCCCCGCAAGGGGCGGGGGGAGCACAGGGGGCGGGAGGCCTCCCAGGGCTTCCGTGGACGCGAGGCGTCGGTTGGGGAAGCATGCGGGGACGTGCAAAGACCACGGCTCATTTCGATTCCTCCGGTTCGGTCCGGTTCGATCTCGATGGCTTCCGATTCCGATTCGATTCGATTTCGGATTCCGATTGGGGCTCCGACTTGTCAATGGAGGCCTGCCGGCCTTCGGATTTCCGCCGATTCGCCGTCTCCCGACTCGGCGGCCGATCTCCGCCGACCCGATTCCTTCCGATTGCAGGTCCGACGGATCGATTCGAGTCTGGGCTCCCCATGCAGACCCGGAACTCCGGGGGACGTGTGGAGATCCCCGAGGGCCTCTCAGGAGGGTTCTCAGGAGGTCTTGAGGAGGGTTCGTAGGGATTTCTTGGGAGGTTCGCTGGGGGGTTCTCAGGAGAGCCCGACTTTCTGGGAAGTCCAGAGACTTCTGATACCATCTGGAGGCCTCTGGGGATCAGGATCTCCGATTCGGCCTCCAGAGGTGGCTGCTGGGGCTGTCACAGGCGGCTCCGAGTGGAAAGCTGGCTCGCGGGAAAGGGGTCGATCATTCCAGGGGCTGGTGCTTTGAACAGATTGGGTCAACGGAGGCTTGGGGGATGGGTGAGAAGACGACACCTCAAAAATGGCAATGGCGCACCCGCGTGACAGAGTGGAGCTTGCGCCCAACACTCTTCTGCGAAGCCGATTGTACAAATACAGGGTGATGATCCGTCCACCTCCAAGATGTACAAAGACCAATCGTCAGCATCGCCATTGTCGTCGTCGCCGCCGACACTCCGTCATCTGCAGAGGCAGTCTGGAACACACCGGCTATGCAGCATCGGCATGGCGTCTGTTTGGATGTTTTCGCGGCTTCCGTGTCTTTCTTTCAGTAGTCCAATTCATTATGCTTGCTCGCCCACGCTCCCGTTATCGCTCCGTTCTGGTGCCGTCCCCTCGCTCCCTCTCTTGATTTCTCGTGTTCCTTCTCTCTCCACTCTCTCGCGTGCCCACTCGCTTTCCTCGCTCGTTGTCCTATCAGATGATCCTACTCAGTCGAATCTCTTGGACGCATCCTGCGAGGCCACAGCAGCAGCGGGAACTGGAAACGGACAGGCGACTGGAGATGGAGACGCAGCCGCAACAATAGCAGCAGGGCCCGGAGGGAAAGCAGCACCAGCAGAAAGGATGAGCAAGCAGGTAGGAGGAAAGAGTGAGAAGGGAGGAGCGAGGATGGACGAGGCTTGGGGTGGGCACCGAACCCGCGGCTGGCAGAGGGGAGCAGGAGGAGGAGGAGGAGGAGGAGGAGGATAACGACGTCGACGATGACGACGAGGTTCGGTTCGGTTCGGACCTCCTCGAAGGCGCGAGTCGCAGCTCGCAACTCGGGAGGGGGGAACCAAAAATACACAGACACCATGAATCGTCGATTCCCAGGAGAATATGCGAAAACATTGGAAGTGGGGGGGAAGACGAACATCAACAAACATATGGGAAGATATGGAGAATCATGTTATTCGTGTTTATTTGTTTGTGTGTACCGGGGCCCCTTCAACAACAGCCAGACGGGTACCGCCGCCATGGGAAGCGACAACCGAGATGACGAGGAGGGGGGAGGAGGAGGAGAAAGGAGGAAAGAGGAAGGAGGGTCTAAATTTCTTTACACCTCGAGGGGTCATCGTCTCGAGAACGCTCGGCAGCGCGGAGCCACGCTCCCCGAAGAGCGTTTGCACTTGCAGGGCCTGTGGGGGTTCTTACTCTGGCTGGGCAGCAGTTGGATGGGTCCGCTGGGGTTTCGCCTGGTGGGCGGCGGGAGGCGCTCTGGTGGGCGTCCCGTGCGCTGGGTGGGAGCGTCGAGGTCTCGCCCTCGTGGGCGCCTCGTGGGCGCCGGCTGGGTCCACCGAGGCTTCGCCCCGTGGGCCCACTCCCCTCCCGAGCCCAGGCTCATCCAGGCCTCGGAGAAGCCACATTCATCAGCGCCTCCCCCTCCCCCCAATGTTCAAAGTCGGCGGTGGGTCTGATGAGTTGCACCTCGACCGCAGTCTCCCCCGCGCGTGTCAACTTTGATCTTGGGGGGCAGGGGGGGTGTTTACTGAGTGTTTTCCTATACCGTCCCTCCCCTCCTCTCGAAAGAAAGATCGGATCCACCCCCCTGCCGAGCCTGGACTTGTCGCCTTCCCTTGGGGAGAAGACTCCGTGCTACCTGTCTGAACCTCTCGCCAAACCGCCCAAAATTCACGCGCGCGCGTCGAAATCGCACCGGACACAGTATTCTAGACGTTTCGCGTCGCCCCACCTGCGCGCTCTGCCGCCCACGATGGTTCGCCAGCCTGGCTGTCGACCCCCTGTGCGACGTCCGCCCGCCGTTTCGCTTCTTCGTGGTCGACGAGCACATGCACGACGTCTGACGTTGGGTCCACGATCTGGATCCGGTCGCGTTCCAATTCATTACCATTTTGGTGTGCAGCGAAGCCCTCGTCCTGGACCTCCTCGGCTTGGGGTGAACTTCCTGTTCTCTTGCGTCGTTTTCGCCACCCGAGTGGCAGCGTAGCCCGCTCCTGTCGCTTGGGGCCTAATTAAGTCGTGGCGCGGTTGCTTCGTTTTTGATGGCGCGCGGTTGCTCCGTGTCGCTCGCGAACAAAAACGTAGCCCCACCAGCCTAGCCAGATACGATGCCCAGGCGAGTTGCCCTGATCATGGATGTGGAGGAGCATGCAGTGCAATAGTGGACTGGGTAGGACGTCGTGGCCCAAGATCGGAGGCGGAGCACGAGGAGGAGGAGAAGGACGAGGAGGAGGAGGAGGAGGAGGAGGAGGAGGGATATACGGAGGGGGAGGAAGGAGGAAAAAGAAGAAGGAGGGATAGGCGGCCGAGCGAGAGGAAGAGGAGGAGGAGGAGAAGGAGGAGGACGAGAAGGAGGAGGAGGAGGAGGAGGGCGAGCAGAAAATCCAGATTCTTCTTGGATGCCTCTCGGAGTCTCTTCGGATGTGTTTTGAGAGCTTCTTGGAGTCATCTTGGGGCGCCTTTGGGGTATGTTTGCAGTCTCGGGGGCCTCTTGGGGAGTTTGGGTCCCTCTGGGGGGCGCCGTGGAGCCTCGTGGGGGTCTTTTGGGAGCCTCGTGGCGGCATATTGTGCTCCTCTCGGGAGCCTCCTTGGGCCTTCTGGGCCACGGCCTGGGCACCTCTCGGGGCCGTTTTGGGGGGCCCTCGGGAGCCTCGGGGGCCACGTTGGGGCCATCTGGGACGCGATCGATCAAAGGAAGGGCCGTATTTAATTAGCGTTTCCCCCTCCCCCCCCCCCCCTTTCCCAGGAAGCCACAATGTGGCCAACACCTTAGTAACATTCGCGATCAGGGCCTTCTCGCCGAGGCCGTTTTGGACGCCCCCACGACCCGCCCCCACCCCACCCCCACCCCCACCCCGAGGAGCAAACCTCTCCCCGAAGGGGAAGAAGGGGGTCAGTTAAAACAGAACACGCGCCTAGGCACTCACGCCATAAAGACCTCTCACCACAAAATCAGCCAACGCAATTTATGGCTTGCATCAAATATCTGCCCGCGCGCACGTGCTGAAATAAAGGGGAAGCATATGGTTCCAGCAATCTCGCTCAGAAACCGCATTATCATGTCACTACGCGTTGCACCTGTGCTGATATTGCAGACGCCCAAAGCACAGTTCCATATGTATGAGCTTACAGTCGGACCGTTGTATAAGATCGAGATCGGTTCTGGGAGGGTGCCCTAATGTTATTCGTGCCAGTTGGATGTTCTTGTGCATCCTGGGGGGTGTAACCTTGGATGTTCTGTTTTGGCCGACGGAGGGTCTCATGATATTGACGAATGATTTTCTGACCTAGGTCCAATTGCGCACCACGCGGGCGACGCGTGCGCCGCCACGCGCGCAGCGAAATCTCTCAATAGCATTGCTTCCCGACGCGGTTCAAAATATTTGTGGACTCCAGAACCCGGATTACAGGGCGCCAGAAGGGCGCGCGAAGGCTTGTCGGAGAACTCCGGAAGCTCCTGGAGAGGGGTTCCGGAGGACCTTTCTGGAGAGCTTCTGGGCAGACGTATTGGGAAACGCTCAGAAAAGGCCAGCTGGAACACGCTGCCAGCTCTAGCAACTCGCGACGAGGCTTCCTGCCGGAAGCCAGAACGATCTCCGGGGCTTCTCTGCGGCTCCGGCTTCTTAATCTGGAACCCTAACACAGAAGAAAACAAATGCCGATTCGTTTGGCCAATCCGCTGCATGTGCTCGTGCCTTTTTGCGCGCGCGCTCCTTCCTCGCCATCGCCCGAATCAGCGCCGTCGCATCACCGCCGTTACCGTCGTCGCCAATCGCCGCCATGTTTGCCATCATTGGTAAACCACTTTCATCGCCAACACATGGGCATCATCCGCCGGCGTCGCCAGCATCAGCGCCGTCATTAGCCTTTCCGTCCTTGCCATCGCCATCGCCTTTCGCCACCACCATCGCTACGATCATCCTCGCCGCCGTCGTGGACGTCATCACGACATCGCGCCCGCCCAGGTCACCGACGTGCAATGGAGCGACCCGCGCGCCAGTGCGGCCCCGGAGTCGCGCTGGGAGCTCCCTTCGGCAAGCGCTATCGCGGCCGCATCAGTTTCGCTGGACCAACAGGCCGCTCTTCGCGAGATTCGGCGCCAGCGCGGCCGCAGATGCGCGCCAGCCACGGCCAAGCGGTCACCGCAATCGCGGCTGCATGGGCTTTCGCAACCTAGGTGCGGGTAGGAGGGTGGGATGATTGCGTGAGCAGTGGAGCTAGCGATGCATGAGTCGGCAAACGTTCGCCCCCCTTTTCTACACGCCACCACCCCCCCGATGCCGAGCTTATCCGCACCCCCTGGGGATGTGCAGTTTACATTTGATTTTGCCCCATCGTCCATCCGAACTATGTATTCGAACCATCTCAGGGGGCCGATATCCCCGCCCGTGATCTCCTGCACGCGAAATGCGCGCGCCCGTTAACCAAAAGTCATCAGTTTCCAAGAATCCGTTCTGCAAGAAATGAGACGAAGCGCACGCGCGCGCGCTGTCGCGCTCGCGTGCCAGATTTCCAAATCGAGCGCCAAAAGATATAACACATAGGTTTGCAAGGAGAAGCTTGCGAGCGCCTTCTTGCGAATGCTTGGGAAAACCGAAGTTTTTCTCACGTGCTCAGAAACTGCCACCAAACGGGCTTCGCGCGCGCATGTCGAAATCGTTCGAACGCCCGTGCGCGCGTGCCGCCGCGAGGATCATTTGAGCAAAATGTGACGAAGTGCACGCGCGCGCGTCGTCGCGCTCGCAGGTTTCGCAACGGGGATTTTCAAACAAAGGTCGCGCGCTCGCCCTTCCAAATTCTCAAGGAAAAAACATAGGTTGTTCATCGTTTCCAGAAGCTGCTACCAAACGGGCTTCGCGCGCGCGCACGTCGAAATCGTTCGAACGCCTTGCGCGCGCGCGTCGCCACGAGAACCCCCCCCCCCCCCCGGAAGGGGGGAGAAGAAGAAGAAGAAGGAAGAAAGAAAGAGAAATAAATCCCCTCCCAAAAAAACAACGAAGCGCACACGCGCGCGTCGTCTCGCGCGCACGCCTCAATACGTCAGAAACTTCGGGCTTCGTGGCGATATCAAAACCAAGTGTCTCAAACACATACACAGGCGCATGGCTTCGCAACGTCAGTTTTCAAGGCAGCGCGCGCTCCCGCTCCTGCGAATTCTCGAGGAAAGCATCGTTATCTCAATATTCTCATGGAATTCTGCCAAACGGGCTTCTGGCGCCGCACGCCGAAATCATTCGCCCGCCCTTGCGCGCGCGTTGGGGGGGCGCGCGGTCCGTGTCAAATAGTGCCACGCGGGCCACTCTCGCGCGTCGGCCGCGCGCGCATGCCGAACTCTTTCCAAAACCTTCATCGCCGACGCGAGGGCGCCGTCATCGTCGTCGGCGCGATCAGCGTGGGCGCCCGCGCTTGCCGCGCCGTCGTCGTTGTCCACATCGCCACCAGCGTCGCTACCATTATCGCCGCGTCTACCGCCGTTAACGTTCACAAGGCACCGAGCCCGTCCAAGTCGCCGACGCGCACAGAAGCGCCCGCTGGGATGCGCCCAGCGGTCAGCGCCGCCGCGGCCTCGTCAATCGCGCTAAAGTAGCCGGCCGCCGCGCGCGCTCGGGTCGGCGCGGCCGCAAGGATGCGCTGGCCAACGGCCAGCGCGCACTGCAATCGCCCCGCGTGGATTATGCAAATCAAGTTGCGGGCGGGTGGGCGGGGTGTTTGCAAGAGCATGGGATGCGCCAACTTGCTTGTTGCAATCAGTTCTCCCGTAAAAATATTCGACCCCCCCCTAGGATCGACGCCCCGCGCAAAACAAGCGCACGCGCGCGCGTCGTCGCGCGCGCATGTCAAAATCTTGTAAAACGTCGGCTTCGTAAGAAGATCAAGATCGAGTGTTCAAGATTCAGATAGATCTATATAGAAGTTCATTTGCACGTATATGTAGAAACCACCAGGATTCGCAACGCAGGTTTTCAAACAAAGCTTGCGCGCGCGCCCCTGCGAATTCTCAAGAAAACATAAGTGTCTCATCATTTTCAGTAACTGCTACCAAACGGGCTTCGCGCGCGCACGTCGAAATCGTTCGAGCGCCCTCGCGCGCGCGTCGTCGCGAGAATCCATTGCAGAAGAAAATGCGACGAAGCGCACGCGCGCGCGTCGTCGCGCGCGCGCGCCGCAAACCGTCAAAAACCTTCGGCCTCGCCATGATGTCGAAACCGAGCGCCCCAGAAACACCCGGGAGCGCATGGTTTCGCAACGTCAGTTTTCAAGAAAGCGCGCGCTCGCGCTCGTGCGGCTTCTTGGGGAAACCCACTCTTTGTCATGGAATTCGGCCACGCGGGCCTCTGGCGCCGCATGCCGAAATCATTCGCGCACCCTTGCGCGCGCGCATGTGGGGGAGCGGCGCGGTCCGCGCCAATCAGTCCACGCGGGCCACTCGCGCGTCGGCCGCGCGCGCATGTCGATTCTTTCCAAAACCTTCATCACCGACGCGAGGGCGCCGTCCTCGTCGCCGGCGCGATCAGCATCTGCGCCGCCTCTGGCCGCGCCGTCGTCGCTGTCAGCATCGCCAGCAGCATCGCTACTATCATCGCCTCGTCTACCGTCGCCGACAATGCCATGATACCACGCCCGCCCAAGTCGCCGACTTGCACTGAAGTGCCCGCCGGGATGCGCCCAACGATCAGCGCCGCCGCGGCGGCTGCGTCGGTCGCGCCAAAGTAGCCGGCCGCTGCGCACGCGCGCGCGGGTTGTCGCGGCCGCAGGCGCTCACCAGCCAGCGCCGCGCACTCATCGCACTCGCCGCCGCATGGGGTTTGCAAACCACGTTGCGCGAGCAGTGGAGCGGGCAGCTTCATATTGATCATTGGATGGCACCGCGTAGATTGCACCGCGTAGATTGCACCGCAGAGCGCGCGCCATATGGATTGCAACATAGCCTGCGCCGCGCAGATTGCGCAAGAGAGCTTGCGCAACAGAAATTCCACTACATAGATAGCCTCGCATCTCTGTTGCTCTGCGTCGCGCGCGTTCCATGAAATGCGCAGCTGGTCGTGCACCGAGCGCGCTGCGCATCTCGGGCGCGTAATTCATTGGTTTTCGATGCCCGCGCTGGGCAAAAAATTGCTTGAAAATGGGACGTGGCGCTGGGGACGGGGACTGCTATTTTTTGGAAGGGGTCGTGGCCTCGGGGGCGCGGGCTTTCTGATTCCATGATGGGCCGGAGCCTTGGGGTCGCTCGCGGATGCGCATGCGTATATGCATGCAGTGAGACACATAATTACATACATGTATATATATACGTATTTATTCATGCGCGCTCGCGCGTCAGCCATCGCATGCCCCAAGCAATGTCTTCTAGCAACCTAAGCGGTGCAAGCTATGTGGCGCCATCTGCGCGTGGCAAACAATCTGGTGCAAACTAAGCAGTGAATTAACTTATGTTCGCGTGTGATTTGCCAAATTCTCTGCTCGCGCAATTATCCCACCCGCCCACGCCTTCGTTTAAACAACTCAGGAGGCGGCAATTGCGATGCCTGCCCGGCGCTGGCTGCTGCATCGTTGCGGCCGCGCTAGCGCGCGCAGGCTCGCGCGCAAAGCGGCCGGCTTATCTGGCGCGACCGACGCGGCCGCGGCGGCGCTGACCGCCGGGCACGTCCCAACGCATTTCAGGGGCCGCGCTGCCGCGCGAGCACATAGGTGCGAGTCGGTGACCCAGGCGGGCGCTGTACCATGGCGAAGCGATAACGGTTGCACCGATGATGTTGACGACGATGACGATGACGACGGCGAGGCGTATGACGGCGCCGATGCTGATCACGTCAATGACGAGGTTGATGTCCACGCGTCGATGATGAATACAGGTTTTGGAAAGATTGCGGCATGCGCGCGGCCGACGGGCGCGAGTGGCCCGCGTTGTTTTTTTGTGAGAGGGGCCGTGCCCCCCAGCACGCGCGCAAAGGGCGCGCGAATGATTTCGACGCGCGCGCGAGCCCGTTTTGTCGCATTCAATAAAATGTTGGGGAAATCGCATTCCGCAAGAACGCGCGCGCATTTCTATTCGAGAACTGATGTTGCAAATCCACGTGTGTTCTGAATGTGTGCGGCGCGCTTGATTTTGGTACCCGAATGGGCCCTAAGGTTGTTTGGCAAAAATTCGGCATGCACGCGCGACGGCGCGCGCGTGCATTTCGTCCCGTTCGCTGCCAGGGATGTTCGGGGGGAAATATACGATGGTTGAAAAAAACGGGTGTGCGAACATTCTGTTTTTTTGGCAAAGGATGGTGGGACGGTCGAGCTTGGCTTGGTTTGGATAGTATGAACGCATCATTCGAATGAACAGTGGAGCAGGGTCGTGTGTAAATTGCACATTCCCATGCGGCGGACGAGTCTGGCTTCGGGAGGCTGCTGGATCCAAATTCATTTTTCTCTTCGAAGTAGTGAAAGCTTCGTGGGGCAATCTATGTCGTGCAAACTGCGCGAAGAAACGCAACGCAGTACAGCGCTGTGTAAATCAATGCGGCGCCGTGCACATCAACGCATTTGAAACAACGCGAATCATGCTAATGCAGCGCGAAGTAGCGCATTGCAATGAAAAGAAGTAACGCAAAGCAATGCGACGCAATGCAAAGCAACGCGACGCAATACAAAGCGAGCGGCAACGAGGCGGCGGGCGGCGACGAGGTGGCAACGGCGGCCACGTGGCCAGAGCGGCCCTCAGGCCCAGGCGTCGGGCGGCGACGAAACTGCGACGGCGGCCACATGGTGGGCAGAGCGGCCCGCAGGCCCCGGAGACGGGCGGCAACGACGCGGCGACGAGGCGACGACGGTGGCCACATGGCGGCCAGAGCGACACGCAAAATCAGTTCCGTAGAAGAAAAATAAGATCTCAAAGTGAAAACGCTGTTTGGGCAACATATATCAGGGCTCTGCGTTGTTGCGAGCCCGGTTGCGCACCCGATGGACGTTTGGGGTATTTGGGCCGCAGAGGCAATCCAGGCAGCCGCAGCCGCACCAGGAGGGGGATGTTCACTCCCTCTCCAAATTCCATGGCCATGTGGCCACGACAGCCCGAGGGATCTCGGTTGTCAAGAGCGCGTTGGTCCCATGTCGGGCGATCGTCATCGACGGCGACCACGGCTGACGCACGACGGCGAATGACGACGGTGAGCGACGGCGACGACGAACGGCAACGAGCGACGAGGAACGACGACGACGACGACGACGACGACGACGACGACGACGACGACGGACGATGGCGACGCTGGCCACGGCGGCGACGACGAGCGGCGACGGCACGACGATGGACGACGGCCGACGGCAGCCCGACGAGCGACGGACGGACGATCGAAGCGAGCGCAGGCCGCGCCGCACCGCCGCGGCGGCGGCCGCGCCGCCGCGTCCCCCGCGCCCGCCCCTGCCAGCCGCGGCCGCCCCACCCCGCGCGCGGGGCGGCGGCCGCGCGCAGAGCGCCCTCGGCCCCCCCCCCCCCTCTGGGGGGGGGGGCGCTCGGCGCGAGCGGCGCGGGCGGCTGCCGCATGTCCCTGCGGGAGGCGCCTCCGCTCCGTCGTTGCGCCGGCGTCTGGCTGCTGGGCCGAGGGGCGGGGATCGGGAGGAGGGGGGGGGGGGAAGAGGGGGGTAGGAGGAGCGAGGGGAGGGGCGAGGAGGGAGCGAGGAGGGAGCGAGGAGGGAGCGAGGAGGAACGAGAAGCGGGTGGGGTAGGAGGGAGGGTGAGGAGGAGGAGGAGGCGGAGGAGGAGGAGCAGGAGCAGGGGGAAACAGGAGGAGGAGGAGGAGGAGAAGCAGAAGCAGAAGCAGGAGGAGGAGGAGGAGGACACACAGCAATGATATGAGTAATCAGAAGAGCAAGGCGTAGCATGGGCAATAA
Organism: Prorocentrum cordatum; assembly: GCA_963575745.1. NCBI lineage: Eukaryota > Dinophyceae > Prorocentrales > Prorocentraceae > Prorocentrum > Prorocentrum cordatum. The sequence continues at coordinate 468,953 of CAUYUJ010006936.1, read as the reverse complement.
GAAAAAAGGGGTGGAGGGGGAGGAAAAAGGAGGAAGGAGAAGGAAGAAGAGGGGGAGAGGGGAGGATGGGGCAGGAGGAAGGAGTAAAGAAAAAGGACGGAGAGTATCGAAGACGCTTGCGGCGCCGCCCCTTGCCTTTGGAAGCGCCAATGTGGCCGGACCTTCTACCATGCTCTAATCACTTGTTCGGCTGTGTTCGGCACAGTTGTTCGGAATCGCTTGTTGGAAGAATCTATGTTTTTTGTGTCTGTCGGAGCAATCACTTGTTCGGACCGTTGTTCGGCAAATCTCGGCTGTAATCACCCGGTTCGGCATGTGTTTGCAAGCGTCCGGCTGTAATCTCAGTTTTTGTTCGCCTTGTGTTCGCATGCGTTCGGGCATGCGTTTATCTACGGCCCCGCCTGTCATTTGGCGAAGATGTTGCGCCCGCGCGAGGGTCTTTCCCGCGCGAGGGTCTTTCGCAGCCCCGCGGGTCGCGGCCCAGCACTGGAGGACGCTTTCGCGCCAGGGAACCCCAGAAAACAGACTGGTCCCGAAAAATTGATTCTGGTGCTTTTCGCAGCACTGGAGTTTGGGCCCGGCCTTGGACGACGGTTTCGGCCTGGGGACTAATCAAAACAAATGTTAGCCAGGCGTGGACCCCAAACAGTAGGTTACTTCAGTATATGCAGTGCAGTATCTACATATGGTGCAATGTATGCGATGCAACCTATGCAATGCAATGTATGCGGTGCAATCTATGCGGTGCAATTTGTGTGGTGCAATCTACGCGGTGCAACCTATGGAATGCAATAGATGCGGTGCAATTTACGCGCGGCAACTTGTGTAATGCAATCTACGCGGTGCAATATATGGGGTGCTATATGTGTGGTGCAATCTATGCGGTGCATTCTACGCGCGGCAACATATATAATGCAATCTAGTGCAATCGATGTGGTGCATTCTATGCGACGGCGACGGCGGCGACGGGCGGCACCGTCCGCAAAAACCGCCACTCGCCCCGAGCGGCGGCGACGGTTGCGGCGACGGCGACGGCGGCGATGGGCGGCACCGCCCGCAAAAGCCGCCATTCACCCCGAGATGGTTCAGCCAAGTAAGAACCCCAAGTGCAAGCATTTGGGGGGAAATGCTGGGCCCCGAACCGTTTGTTTTAAGGCTTTCGCAGCCCTGGGGGTCGGGGCCCAGCCCTGGAGGACGCTTTCGAGCCAGGGGAAGCTTAAAAAAAACGGTTCTGGTCTTGAAAAACGTATTTTCGTGTTTTTCGCAGCCCCGGGGTTTGGGCCCAACCCTGGGTGACGTTTTCGGGCCTGCGGACCTCAAAACAAATCGGCCCCCGAAATGTTTATGTTGGTGTTTTTGCAGCCCCGGGGGTCGGGCCTCAGCCCTGGAGGACGCTTTCGCGCCTGGGGGCCTCTTTAAACACTTGCTCGGGCCCCGAAAAGTTTATCGCGGTGCGTTTGCAGCCCCGGGGGTCGGGGCCTAGCCATGGAGGACGCTTCCGCGCCTGGGGACCCTTACAAAAACTGCTCGGGCCCTGGCTGGCTGATCTTCGTGTTTTTGCAGCCCCGGGGGTCGGGGCCCAGCCCTGGGGGGCGCCTCGCGCCTGGGGGCCTCTCAAACAATTGCTCCGGGCCCCGAAGATGCCATGCGGGCCCCGACCCCCGACCCCCCGGGGGCCCGAGAAGCGTTTAGCACAGAGGTCCCCAGGCCCGAGAACGTTCTCCGACGCCAAGGCCTGGCCCCCGGGACGGCGAAGAGCACCGACGTCAAGCATCTGGGGTCCGAAGGGTGTGGCCTGGCCTCCCCCCGGCCCGAAGCCGTCCTCCAGGGCCGAGGCCCGGCCCCTCCGCGGCTGCGAAGAGCCCCGACGTGAGTGATGCGGGGCCCGAAGGGTGGTCTTGGAGGCTCCCAGGCCCGAGAACGTCCTCCCGAGTGTTCGGTTGATCACCGTGTTCGGCATGTGTTCGGGTCTCGCGCCTCTAATCGCGTGTTCGGGTGTGTCCGTGTGAGTCGTGCTTCGGCCAAAGTTTGGCAAAGGCAGGCGATTAGTGTTCGGCCAGAGTAAACGATTTTAAAGGTAGTCACGCTAATCGATGTGATTGGTATTCGGCCGCGTGCTAAGAGCCGAACGTTGTGGTCAGAGCTCGGCCGAACTATCGAATCATGTATTCCCCCCGCCGTTGTGGAAACGCTTCGGGGAACACGTGGGGGAGAAAGAAGAAGAGGAAGAGATGTCTTCTCGGATTTTCCTGAAGGCTCTCTCGGAGGCCTCTCGGGCCGTCTTGCTTCATACTGGGGCCATCTTAGGTGCATCTTGGGCCATATTGACGGCATCGTGCGGCCATCTAGGGCTCTCCCTGGGGCTACCTTAGACATCTTGGAGGCACCTTGCAGGCCAAGTTCAACCATCTTGGCCGTCTTGGAGCTGGAAGACCGATGACCTGATAAGTGTACGTCTTCTTGTGAGATGTTTTCGAGGCCATTGTGGGGCCGCCTGGGGCAGGAAGACAGATGAACTTGGGCGTCTATTGGTCCCGAAGGCCTACTGGGAACTTTTAAAAAAGAGCTAATACCTCCTCAGACATCCAGCACGCCTTGCACCTCCATTCGGCCCGCCTACGATCCGACTCGATGCGATTCGATTCGCCGGCTGGGGCCGCGATTCCAACTCGATGCGATCCGGCTCCATTCACCGGCATCGGCCAGGGCCAGCCGGAAGCGGGGCGCGGCGATTCGATGCCGCTCCGACTCGGGACGATTCCCTGGCGATTCGACCCGCTCTCGATCCGCTCCGACTTCGCGGATCCGATCCAGCGCAGACGTGCCCGTGGCAAGCCGCAGGGGGCGGGGGCCTCCGGTGCCCGCGCCCGGGTGCAGGGGCGGAGGCCCGTCGGAGGCGGCCGCGGGGGGGTCCGCCTGGGGCGGAGGGCTGGGCATGCTCGTACTCCGCTCGCCGGGTCCCTGGTGGGCCCCGCTGCGGGCCCTCTTGGGCGGCCCGGGGGGCCCCGTCCGCAGTCCCGCTGGATCCCTCGCCCTACACCGCTGTGCCTTCTGAATGTGCACCCCCTTCCCCACCTGGCCGACGGCCAACCCGGAACCATGCCGATCCCATGCGGGCCCGCCCCCCACCATCCCTGTCAAAAAACAGTACATACAAACCGCCTTCTGCCTCCACATCTGGAGCATGCGCGGCCAGCGCGATGCGGCCCAAAAACAATGCAAAGTACATGTTGGGGCAAAGTCTTGAGTCATCTTCGTGAGGCCCGCGAGCACTTTGTAATGTTTTTGACAAGGGCGGCGGGGGTGTCAGCATGTTCCCTGCTGCGCGCAGGGCTACCATCCATGACAAAAAACATACAACATGCACCTTGCGGTTAAATCTGGATGTTGCGCGGCCATCCCGCGATCACTGTCAAGTGGGTTTTGTGAAGGACGGCGGGGGTGGTGGCGCGTGGCCTGCTGTGCGCAGGCCCACCAGACACAATGATGGGCATTGGTTTTCGACAAGGACGGTGGGGGCCGACATGTTTCCCGATGTGTGCTGTCACGTGCGCAGGCACACCTGACGCACTCTGCACGTGCCCCGAGCGTGGCGCACCTGGCGCGGCTGGAGTGTGCGGCACACCTGGCGCACTCGGAGCACGTGGCGCATCTGGCGCACCAGGCGTGCCTAGCACGCTCGGGCCCCAGGGGTGCCTGGCGCGCGTGGCGCCCCTGGCACGCGTGGCGCACCTCGCCCAAGCGTTGTGCACCTGGGTCGGCTTTGGTTCCCAGTAGCTGCCCATCCAAAGACGACCGCTGAGCATGCTCAGGCTCGGTGTTACTTATGCGCTGGGAGGGCGGGTGGGAGTGAGCTAGACGGCTTGCGGGCGGATGGGTAGATTTACCCATATCCATATCCGTACCCGTATATCCCTATCGCGTGTCGCCTTCCCCCTATCCCCCCCATGGTGGCCCCGATTGTGCCCCCCATCGTAACTGTGTAAAGCTATTTTGGGCATTCCGACGGAAAGGTACTACTACTTCTGCGTTTCGGTCGGAATGTTCTCGTTCCTTCTGAAATCGGTGCTTCCTTCCGGTCTTTCGGCAAGGCGCTCTCGCCCTAGAGCGGGCCACATGTATGGATCCGAATCCTTCCTCATCATCACCCCCCCATGTTCCCCTCCGCCTTCTGATGGTCAGCCTGCTCTCCCCACGTCCTCCTCATGCTCATCCGTCCTCCTCGTCCTCCTCATCTTGCCCCTGCTCATCCGCCACCTCCTCCAACGTACAGTGTCGTTTTTAATACATGCTCGCCCGCGTGCGGATCATGTATTAAAATGTAGAGATCTAGTATTAAAAACAACGAGGGGTTCATGCATACATTTCTTCATACATTTACCATGTATTTAAAATCATATATGTTAAAACATCATATGTATTAAAAACTGCCCTGTACAAAGGCCCACATGGTTATTGCACATCGCAGGATGGGATCCGATTGAGGACCACGCTCCTCGAGGACACCCAGTCGGCGGGCGCAGAACAATTGGCACAGCTGGAAGGGATGCGCAGGAAGAGGTCAGGTCTCAGACACGGCGCGGGCGCACCGGGGTTGCCCATCGTCTCTCACTCGTCCTTCCTCCACCTCAGCTCTCCCAGTCCTCCCCCTTCCCCCCCGTGCTCTCTTCCCTCGTCGCCCTCCGCCCTCCCTCCGCCCGTCCCTCACGAGACCACCAGCGGCCGCCGAGAGCCGCCGAACACCGCCGCCGACCGCCGAATCCCCTTGCCTTAAGTCGGGCCTGTCCCTCCACAGGAGGGATATTCCAAAATAGGAAAAAACAGTCTGAGGACTATTCTTTTTGAAATTTTGGAATATGTTTGGGGTATGTTTGTTTTTCGCCGAAAATCCCCCTGTTGGGGGACACGCCCGACTTAACCCTCTCCCTCCCTTCACCACACAGTCGAAGTCTCGCAGTCAGGAACCACGCATGGGCAACGAAGCCATCACTTGGCTCCAGCTGGTCCTGACCTCGCGAGGAGGCCCCGAGGAAACTCCCAGAGGAGGGCCCACGCAGAACCGAGCCCCTTCCGAAACCATGGTGGCCCTCCCCGTCTCGCTCCCCCCGTGGCTCCCCCCGCCCCGCTCCGCCCACCCCTGCGCGACCTCCGAGAACCAGCGCCAACCTCGGAGAGCTGCCGAAGCCCCTCGCACCCCCAGCTCCTTGCCTCCGAATCCCTCCCCCACACAGCCCCCCTCCATGCCCGGTTTGAGCCCCTGCGGCCGCCCCCCCCCGCCCTCACGCCCGGGCAGGCCCGGAGGGAGCTCGCGGCCTCGGATGGAGTGCGCCATTTGCAACGAGGCGCCAGGGGACTGCTCGGACACCGGGGGTGTGGCTGCAGAGGGCCGGAGGAGGAAGTGGGCGGGCTGTGCCTCCACCGCACTCTTCGTCCTCCCTCGTTCCTCATCGTCCCTCTTGCCTCTCCTTTTCCCCTCCTCCCCTCTCCCCCCGGTCTCTAATCCTTCCTCCCTCTTCCTCCTCCTCCTCCTCCTCCTCCTCCCGCTGTCCTCCCCTCGACCCCTGGTTTCTCCAGGATTCTGAGGTGGCCGAGCTGTTTGGACTCCTGATGCACCTCGCCCACGTATCGCTCGGGCCCTTTTTCTGCCTGTCCGACTGTGATTGGGTAACCTCGAGCTTTAAAATGGGCCGCTAGGCCACGACAGGCAGAATGTGCATGTACGCCGAACTGTGGGGACGGGTGTGGGGGCGCGTGGACGGCGTCGGGGGGGAGGTTGAAAGGATAAAAATCAAGGGCCACGCGCTAGTGCGCGACGACCACCTGTCAGCAGACGCCAGGTACCGGCGACTCGGTAACAAGTTTGCTGATCAGTTCGCTAAGCTCGGAGCGTCTAGGCATCCCCAGGATCTGCAGGCGAACGATCGAGCGTTGAAGTCTGCAAGCCTGTCCACGTATGTGTGAAAGCACATACCTCGAACCCTACGAGCTGTCGGCCCTCCTGCCAGTACAGTGTCGGCTCGGGATGTCGGGACCCGTGGACGACGTCGGCCGCCCCCGAGGCTCATGGCTGATGAAGAGGCCCCCGCGGGAGAGCACGACATGGTGCCCCATGCAGGCAAGTTGCGATGCACGGGGTGCCTGCGCGTGGCCAAGGAGGCCAGGGTGCTCAGGCAGGCCCCATTGCTGGCCTACCGTAGGCCACCGCCTTAGGTGCGTCTGCCTGCTCACCTTCTGCAGCTCGTGTGGAGCAGACTCGTGCGAGAAGATGCGCTTCCTAGCAGTGGACTGCTGGGGGCACTGCGAGCGCGGCTCGTCGACCCGTGCCCGCTTGGACCGCCTCTGGAGCGGAGGCCAGCCACAAACTGGCGAAGTCGCCTCTCGCTTCGGGGCCGAAGGCCCCGGCTCCGTTTGGAGGCTTCGCCCTGGGCGTCAAACTCGGCGGACGTGAGGTCCTCCTCGGATGGGGTGGTCGTCCTGCACTCCGAGTCGGCATTCGGACGGAGAGGCACCGCTCGCTTGGAGCACGCCGCGCGGCGGCCTCGCCCGCGGGGTACTGTCTTCGCTCGGCGAAGCCCCCAGCTGCCGTCGACGCCCCGCGCTGGCACTGCACCTGTGGGCCACACCCCAGCAACAAAAAGTCCTCCCCTCTCCCCCTCGCTCCTCCTCCTTGTCCTTTTCCTCTTCCTGCCTCGGCCCCAACCTCTCCTTCCCCCTCCCCCCTCCCTCCGCCATTCCCCTTTTTCACCCCCACCCAACGACGACGACGAAAACGAAGACGACGCAGACGAAAACGACGAAGAAGAAGAAGAAGAAGACGACGACGACGACGACGACGACGACGACGACGACGACGACGACGGCGGACGACTGCGGCGACGAAGCAGGCGACGGTCACGTTGACACGATAATCAATGGACAGGGACACGGCCACGGTGACTCGATGACGACGGCCACGGCCCCGGCGACGCGATGGCGGCGACGGCGGACGACGGGCGGTTGCGACGACAGCACGACGACGAAGCGGCGGCGACGCCGACAGCGACGACGACGGCGACGACGACGACAACGGACGACGGACGGCGACGGACGGCGACGGACGTGCGGCGGCGGCAGCGACGGCGACGGACGGCGGCGGTGAGCGCTCAGAGGCTACGCAGCGCCCGCCAGTGCTGGAGGCGCCCTGCACCAAGGGGTGCGGCAGGCGCGGCCCGCCCCCCCCCGCCGCACGCCGGGGGGCTTCCAGGATCCCCAGGTCGTGCTTGTATTGAGGGGTTCCCTACTCCCTCCTCCTCCTCTTCCTCCTCCTCCTCTTCCTCCTCCTCCTCTCTGCTCCTCCTCCTCCTCCTCCTCCTCCTCCTGTTTCCTGTTTCCTCATGGCCTGAGTGATCCACGATAGCGGCCTCTAACTCCTCCTCCTCCCCCTCCTCCTTCTCCGCCTCCTCCTCCTTCTCCTTCGCCTCCTCCTTCTCCTCCGCCCTTCCTCGAGCGCAGCCGCGGGCAGGCACGGTCGCACAGCCAGGGATTTGATGGGAGCCCCGAGGATTCTCTATGTTGCGGCGTGTTGCCGCCCCGTTGCCATCAGTTGCTGCGCGGGGGGGGATCCCAGGGAGTCGTCGCGTGCCGGCCCGCTGGCGGCCGTTGCAGGTCGTTGCCGCTGGTCGGGGTGCCCCGAGGATTCGCCACGTTCGGGCCAATTGCCGCCCGTTGCTGCTTGTGGGGGTTTAGGAGGATGAAAAACACACAGACACAATTCATCGTCGATTCCCCAGAAAATATGGGAAAAGATGGGCAGTGGGGGGGAAGACAGAAACCCAGAAAATATGGGAAGTTATGGGGAATCCTTTCATTTGTGTGTATTTATTGGTGTGTCCCAGAGCCCCTTCAGGGGTGTCCAAAGGATTCGCCGAGTGCCGGCCCGTTACCGCTCGCACGGTTTTTCTGGCCCATTGCCGCCTGTGGAGGTGACCCGAGGATGCAGACTTGCTTCCGAGCGCGGAAGATGACCATCACACCCGAGATCCAGAAAAAGCGCGCGATCCGTTTTGGCGCAGCCTGGCTCTTGTTGGCAACCGCTGCCGCGGCCCCGCCGCCAACGACGACCAGGCTCTCCCCCTCGCGCCCAGGGGCCAGAACGGGACTCACCAAAACAAGCGCGGGGGTGGTGCACATAGCTTTGATTACGAACGGACCCGGTTTCTATACACTACCACCAAGATGTGCGGTGTTTGTTCTGGGAGCTCCCCTCCCACAGCGCCCGTGCGCAGCGTTGCGCTCCTGTTCACTGCGGAGGCGTGGCGTCGTCTGACACAGCCCCAACCCTGACAAGCTCTGTCACTACTTTTTGTTTGCGGGCGGTGGTGGTGCACAGAAATTGGCCTCGCAGTGCTCTATGAAAAAGTAACCGCCGAGACGCTTGTGCATCACGCATCTGGCACATCCACAGTGCCATTGCTTATTGCTTGGTGTCCGCGCTGGTACACATGGTCGATTGCATTGCAAGGCAGTTGAAGCATGCAGCCTGTCAACTAAAGAGGGCATTAGGACTGGCAGACCTGTGGGGAAATAAGAATTCTGCACGGGCGCCAATGGAACAGGGCCCTTGCAGAAGGGCAAACATGTCCCCCCATCGTATATCTCAAGAACACAGCAATCCCCACAGATTCCAGACTCCGCCGAACCAAGCATCTGGACTGGAGACTGGGCGTTTTCTTTGATATTCCTTTTTCTTTGAAGTTCCGTATACCTGGATCTGGACTGCTGTTCAAGGAAACGTTTGGAGTCAAATCCGTGCTCTTAGCTTGAAGCTCTCCTGAGTCTAAGCAGGTGGACACCATGCTAGCAGCTCGAGAAGGGGTCTCCAGCACTCCAGCAAGGGAGCTTTGAGGACCGAGGTCTTGGGATGCCTCTTGCACCTCCTGGGGGGCCCCTCGAGGGCCGATGATCGAGCATCGAGGAGAGAGAGGAGGAGGAGGAGAAGGAGGAGAACGAGGAGGAGGAGTAGGAGGAGGAGGAGGAAGAAGAAGAAGAAGAAGAGGAGGAGGAGGAAGAGGAGGAGGAGGAGGAGGAGGAGGAGCGCTGCCCGAAGAGGCCTCTCGTCGCACGCCAATGTTTTTCGCCTCGCATGCCCTGGCCCGAACGCATCCCAAGATGGGCCTGGGGTGCGATGTTCGTTTTCCCAGGCCAAGAAACCCGCTCGCGTCGCGATGACATAACGACTCAAGGGTTTGTGTCATTTGCGGCGTCCGGATGCCTTTGCCGGGGAAAACAACGGCTCAGGATGAAAGAGCTAGTCGGGGTGAGAAGTCGAGACCCCAGGGCTGGGATTCTCGGACCTCGAGCCTCCTCGGACCTTGAGCCTCGTTCCTCGAGCATCGATCCTGAGAGCACGAGGTGGGGCAGTGATGCAGAGAATGAACAGTGAGCCTTGCCACCACCGCACACTCTTTTGCCCGAGAGCTCACAGGGGAGGCTCGGGGTCGGTCTCCTCGAACGTGAGCTCCGAAAGAAGGCCCAGCGGGCGCAGCCGACCTGCGTGCTACAGGCCGGCCGTCCTTGCAACTCGCTGGGTCTGTCTCTAGGCCAACTCTGGTTTGCTTCGAGGCGGGCCGAGCATGCCGCCAGCGCAGCAGGAGTGAAACCAAACCGGGCACGCACCTGCTGGGTCGCCCTTTTCTCCCCCCACGCCCAGCTGACACGCACACGAACACACACACACAGAGACACAGAGACACACACACACACACATACACACACACACATACACACACAGACACACACACAGACACACACACACACACACACACACACACACACACGCACACGCACACGCACACGCACACGCGCACGCACGCACACGCACACGCACACGCGCACGCGCACGCGCACGCGCACGCGCACGCGCACGCGCACACACACACACACACCACACACACACACACACACACCCTTGAGCGTCGCTGGCGGGGCAAGACGCACACACACATATCCTCACCTCAGACTCCCCTGACCCAGCAGGCTGTGGAAAGCTGGTCCCTCGGAGCCCGAGGCACGCGGTGGCAGCTATCTCATGGGGTGAGGGCTGGCGGGCTGGTGGTCAAGCCCTTTGACTGGGGAGCCCACACGGACAACAAATGTTTGGCCGCTCTGGACCTTTGCCTGCTCAGGACAAGCGTGGGATACAAGGGGGTGCAGGGCTGACAGAGGCTCCTAATGCCGCCCTACGCATAATTAGGCCCCGCACCCGGTGAAAAAAAGGACCCTGGACCCCCAGGGGATCGGGAAGCCGTCAGGCCTATAAACGCGAGCAATGCGTATTGAGCGCATGCTTGGTAAGATTCATCACCAGGTCCAGCTCTGGAGGTTGCTCTTCACGCAGATTGGCATCTGTCGCCACTCGAAGCTTCGAGAGGCGCGGCTGCTGAGATGAGGCCTCGACTTCCTGACTCTTCCGGCGGCTGTCCTGCATTACCAGGAAGCGGGTCCGGGTCCACAACGCCTCTCCTCGCCACGGGGACGTAGTGCTCGCCCGCCCAGCGTACCTGCTGGGCAACATTCTCGCAACGCTGGATGAGAGCGCAGGCCGCCTCCGTTGACGGGTGTGGACTGGTTCTACGTCTGGCTGGCTCATCTGTTCTGTGGAGTGCCATGCCTCGACGTCAGCCCAAGAGGAGCGTGCCTAGCGATACGGCGTAGTCTTCTCCATCTCGGGACGTCTGGAAGGGGGCCAGCTCCGTGGGGGCAGCACCATAGTAACCCGAAATGACGCATTGCTTAGCCTCTGTCCCTGCGTGGTTTCTGGGCATCGGTGTGTCCTTCCGCCGTGGTGTCTTTCCCTAGCCCTCGCTTCGCTTGCTTTTCGGGCCGTCGGTTGGTCCCCACTCGTCGCTTTGCGATGCTGCGGTTGGGTGTTAGCGCTTGACTCCAGTCCGCGTCCAAGACAAAACACCCGAAATGAACCCACCTTCGTCGTCCACCATGGCCAGCCCCCAACCCGCCCTGGAGTGGAGCTGGTCGGGTGGGTCCATGGCGGAGCCATCGGGAACAGTATTGCCAGTGAGCATGCCATTGGGTGGGCTTGACTTCTCGCGCTAGGTTCGCCTGGCTGGCCGAGGGAGGGGGAGGAGCCAGCTCGAGAGGAGAGGCGAGCATACCGGCCGCCAACTTCTCGCACTCCTCACTTCTCATTCCTGCTCCTCCTCCTCCTTCTCCTCCTCCTCCTCCTCACTCCTCACTTCTCATTCCTCCTCCTCCTCCTCCTCCTCCTCCTCCTCCTCCTCCTCAAGGTCTTGCCCCCGAGCTTCCATCTGTCGAGCCGCGGCAAGGCTATCCTCGTCCCGCGCTGTCTGACGCATTGCAGCGAAAGAGTCACAGCAAGACCACCTCCTGCGGAAGAGGGTGCCTGGACCCGCTCGACGGAGCTTGCAGCCGGGGAGACGAGGCCAGACCGTGGGCAAACGCTCTGGCCTGTGGCCACTGGCACTGGGAGATTAGGTTTCTGACCGCTCCCTGGTGGCGAGGGGTCCGCAGGGCCTTGCAGGGTCCTTCCAGGGCCTCCCGAAAAAGGCCCCCCAGAGATGGGCCGCCTCCAAGCCCGAGACATCGACCTGGCGGCCAGAGCCGAAACATCCGACACCCGGGCTGCAGCGCTCCGCGCGAGCCAGCGCGCCTGCCTATACGGTGCCTGGGCAGGCAGATGTCTGGCACTGCCCACGCTCCGTCTCCTCCTCCTCCTCCTGCTCCTCCTCCTCCTCCTCCTTCTCCTCCTCGTCCTCACTCCTCACTTCTCATTCCTCCTCCTCCTCCTCCTCCTCCTTCTCCTCCTCCTCACTCCTCACTTCTCATTCCTCCTCCTCCTCCTCCTTCTCGTCCTCGTCCTCCTCCTCCTGCTCGTCCTCGTCCTCCTCCTCCTCCTCCTCCTCCTCCTCCTCGTCCTCCTCCTCCTCCTCACCCTCCTCCTCTTCACTCCTCACTTCTCACTTCTCATTCCTCCTCCTCCTCCTCTTTCTCCTTCACCCCATCCTCGAACGCCTCC
>CAUYUJ010006936.1:436434-456822 GCA_963575745.1 Prorocentrum cordatum | reverse complement strand
GCTTCAGGACCCGTTTCCCTCAGGACCCGGCTCCCCCATATCAAGGTTCAGACCCTTTCTCTCGGGCTGCGGCCCACAGGCCACACGTCCAGAAAACGCGCATTCGACTGCATCAAGTTCGACATCATAGGCAACGCCTTTCATGAGTTCCTCGTGGCGCGTCTCATCGAACACTTCCTAGTGATGCGCCGGGCCGTGGAAGCGGTGGACTACGACTCGGTGTTCTCGATTCTCGGGAGAACCCCCAAAAGGATTGTGTCTGGGTGGTTAAAAACTTGGATTGGATGCTGGACGACGAGCTGCAGGATGCATGAGGACTTGACGCACTCATGCCTGTTCGGCCGTCAGGCGTGTGATCAGTGGCTTCAGTTTGTGATTGGAATGCCCAAAGATTTGGCGGCTGGTGCTTGACGTGTCCATCCAAGCTCTGCCTTGCGGCCGGCTGGCCAGGTTGGGTCTCACAGCATCTTCCGTTGACGACCTCACCCTCGCGTCCTTGGTTTAAGAGGCCTCTAACATAAAGTCAAGCACTCTCACCTCCAGAAGGTTAGTGCCCTCGCACGTGGAGGGCCTCCACACGATCAGAAATGATGCACTTCTCTTCGACTTCTGCAGTGATCTGGCCATTGCACCTGCCGCCGTGCCCTCCGACTTCGTTGTACAGCCGTGCCACGTTATGTGGGACCCTTCCTCCTCTCCTCCCCCCTCCGCCTTGTACAGACATCATCATCATTGTTATCACCATAATCAGTATCATCAGATCACTACCACCATCATCATCACCACCATCAGCATCATTAACATCATCATGATCATAATCAGCCTCGTCTCCATCATCATCAGCATCAGCATCACCAGCACCAGCAGCATCATCACAATCATCAGCACCATCAGCATCACCATCAGCAGCAGCACCTTCATCATCATCAGCAGCATCATCAGTACCATCATCATCAGTATCAGCATCATCATAATCATGATCCTGATCAGTATCATCACCATCATCGTCGGTATCCTTTCCCCCCCCCCTACACCCTTATTCATCAGAAGCAACTTCCCTTTACCAGAAGCTAAAATCTGCAACATGACTATACGGCTGGAAGGCGCTTCTTGATGTTTAACGAGGCTCTCGCATGGGACTTCCTCCAGAAGGGCAAACGAGCGCCACACCCACACAGTCGGAGGGTGGCTCCGTTTCAAGACGGGGCTCTCGTGGGACACCTCGCACTTTCTGAGCCTACTGCTTTGCATCATGAGCTGGCAGCTAGCACCCATACCTCTGCGACCCCCCCCGTTCCAGGGGCGGACGTCCGCGGGAGGGGTGGGACTATGGGTGCGTGTTGTCGGACGGGTGACCCCGCCCGAACGGGACCCACCCCCGGGGTCTGACAACCCGCACCCAGACTTGGCATCGCTCGGACGTCTGCATTTTTTCTCGGCGAGAACCATCGAGGACCATCCTGGACCATCGAGCAAACAAAACACGCACGAAACCGAAAAATGCACGGGAAATGGACGTGCAAGCGACGGCAAGCATATTGATTGTGTGTTCACCTCCTTGCTCCTCCCCAGTTCTTCCCCCCGAGAGGTTTGAGCGTGTGCCCTCTGCCTTCTTTGTATGGCCGTGTCCCGTTCTGTTGGACCCTCCCTCCTCTCCTCCTTCCCCGCCTTGACAGACACCATCAGCATCGTCATCATCTCAATTATCCTCGGTACAGTCAAAAACCCTAATAAGGACGCGCGACTTTGCTCAGGGTACCCGTGCGTCCTTGCTCTTCCTTGCTCTTGCGCCCTTGGGGTTCTCGTCGTCCGCCGCCCCAAAAATCCCAACTTCGGCTTCCAAGGGTCTTGCGTCCTTATCGCGCGTCCTTTATTAGGGCTTTTGATTGTAATCCTCTGTATCCTTGCTCCTCCACCCGTATTCATCATGAGCACCCCCTCATCACCAGAAGCTGAAATCTGAAGCAGGACTATGCGGCTGGGAAGCGCTTGTTGATTTAAAACGAGGCTCTCGCACTGGATTTCCTCAACACGCGCGTCCAGAAGGGCAACTGAGCGCCGCAGTTACACAGACGGAGAGTGGTTCCTTTTTTAAGACGGAGTTCTCGTTGGACACCTCGCACTTTCTGAGCCTACTGTTTTGCATCATGAGCTGGCAGCTAGCACCCATACCTCTGCGGCCCCTGGATTTCTCGGGTGGGCTTCCGCGGGAGGGGTGAGACTGTTGGTGCGTGTTGTCGGACGGGGGCCCCCGCTCCAACGGGTACCCCCCTCGGATCTGACAGCCCGCACCCATACCTATGGCGCCTCCACCTCCCTGCCCTTCCCCGTTGCTCACCCCATATAGGCTTGAGCGCGCGTTGTCAGCTTATCCTTCGCACCTCCCATGGGTTGGACGGATCGAGGACGGCTCCCGTTCCGGGCGGGGGGCGCGCCTGGAGTGGCGGAGCCCACGGCGCGCTCGTCGTCCGACGGGGGGCGCTCCCCGTCGTGGGGCTGCACGCCTGGATCTGCAGGTTTTGGGGGGGGCCTGGGACTTGGCATCGCTCGGACGTGTGCATTTTTCCTTCGGCGAGGACCATCGAGGAGCATCCTTGATCATTTGGCGAAAGAACCACGCACGAAGCCGAGAAAGGCACAGGGAATGGGCGTCCGAGCGATGGCGAGGGGACGGGAGGGCGTGCTGCTGCCTGCCTTGCAAAAGTGATCGCCGAAGGCAACGTTGCTCACTGGAGGGAAGAGTGTGCTGAGCGCACTGAGGGCATTCCCTCAGTCTGCGCGAAGAGGGCCTTCAACACATGTCTGCCTTCAGTGACCAAGTGTCGTCTTCGGCGAGCTTCAGAAAAATGCCTTCAGAGGGACAGCTCCGCGTTGGTTAGCCAAACTGTTTTGCCTTCCGTCGGCTAACGCTGGTGGCGTCCGGCGACGTTTTGAAAGCAACCACACTTTTAAGTCGGCGGCGCAATAGGTCCTCAAGCGCGACCAGCAGATGGAGGTGCTAACTGCGACCGAGCACTGTCGATTGCGCAGCGCACCAGCGTTGCACACTGCAACATTCAATCGGTGGGCGTCTCTGAAGAATTGCAAGTTCAAACGAAAGATGCAGCGGCCAGAAAACAAGGAGATTGCTCAACTCAAGGTGAACTGAACGCAGCCACACACACACACGCACTTTTTTGGTCTGCGGGTCGAGAGCGAGCCTCTCCCGGTTAAGAGCTAGGCGGGCCGCGCAAAGCACTACTTGGGGAGACAGGGCGCTGGCCACACACACACACACACCATGGACCGTTACCCCTGGAGGGCGGTGATCAAAGTAGAGCCTGCGTAAGCGAGGTGGAGGCCCAGCCTCTCCCATGGTCCACCTGGGACAGGTTTTCGATCTGCGTCTGGCCGTGGCGACCCCGAGCCTCCAGAGCCGCCCAGACCTCGGGGCGGCCCCGTCGGCCCCAGACGGCTGTCGACAAGGAGCACCCGATGGCAAACGCCCCGCGGCCACGAGAACCTCCAGAAACATGCTGACATGTTGGAAACGAGACGTCGAAGACGACGTCGACGCCGTCGACGTCGACGTCGACGTCGACGTCCTTGCTCGGGGGGGCCGAGCGCGTGTTCTGGCTCGACGGGGCTTTCACATCTTAGGACTGCCCAGCAGCTCCCACTGTCCAAACGGCCGGAGCTCGAGCATGGGGTCTGGCAGAGGTTGTGGGCTGGATTGCCCGATTAAGAGGATAGGCGCCGACTTGCATGTTTGCAAAACCCTTCCTGGAAAGGCCCGTCGTCGGGATCGGCAGGTTGCCGTCGCCGCCACCGGGTTTCAGGCGCGCCTGTCTTCAGAGCTGCATCCACCCTGGCCAGCTGCTCGAGCTGCGTCCAGCCGTGGTCACGACAGTCGCCAGAAACCCTCAAAATTTAGCGGACGGAAGGCGGTATAAATGAAGTGTTCCGTCGTAGGGGACGCCTGTCCGCCGTCGAAAACGAGAATTCTACACACTTCGCGTAACCCCACCAGCCCACGTAGAAAAGATGCCTGGGCGAATTGCCTTGATCAGGGATGCGGAGGACATGAAGTGGAACAACATATTCAGGAAGCCGCACCCCAGGAGGGGGAGGATGGAGGAGGAATCGGAGGAGGAGGGGGAGGGGAGGGAAAAGGGGAGCAGGGAGGAGGGAGGAGGTGGAACAGGCGGATGAGGAAGAGGAGGAAGAGGAGGAAGATGAGGAGGGCAAGCAGAAAGGCGAGTGGCCTCCCGGATGTCTCTCGGAGTCTCTTTGGATGTCTCTTGAGAGTTTCTTGAGGTCCTGTTGGGGCGTCTTGGGGGCTCCGTGGCGGTCCCAGGGGCCTCGTGGAGCATCGTGGGTGCCTCTGGAGAGCTTCTCGGAGCCTCTTCAAGAACTACATGCGTACCCCAAGGAGGAGCCGCCAGGGGGCAGGACATGTGCCCATTCTCGCCCAGATTGTGGGGATGCATCATACGGTTTCCCTGTTTGGGGGTCAGGCTCGCTTCTCTTCAGGGCTCCGTGTCTATCGCGATGTAGCAAGCACGGCACTTGAGCATGCTGGGGAGGAGACGCCAGGGAGGGGGGCACTTGCCCGTTCACGCCCAGGTTGTGGCGATGTCGCTTGTTTCGGCGCCGCGGTTTTTAAACGTTGTTGCTTTGTGTTAGAGAGCTCGAGGATCACCGCTATATGGCAGATGTGTAACACGTCGGTCACCTCGAGGAGAGGCCACCAGGTGTGGTGTGGTGTGGTGTGGTGTGGTGTGGTGTGGTGTGGTGTGGTGTGGTGTGGTGCGGTGTGGTGTGGTGCGTTGTGGTGTGGTGCGTTGTGCTGTGCTGTGCTGTGCTGTGCTGTGCTGTGCTGTGCTGTGCTGTGCTGTCTTGTGTTGTGCTGTGTTGTGTTGCGGTGTGTTGTGTTGTGTTGTGTTGTGTTGTGGTGTGGTGTGTTGTGGTGTGTTGTGGTGCGTTGTGTGCGTTGATTGTGTGTGTGTGTGCGTCACTGGCCCATTCGCGCCCAGATCGCGTGGATGTCTCACGCGGTTCATATGTGTTGCAGCGCCTCGGACTGTATGTTGTTTAAGGTCTTATGGCCACCGCTATGCAGCAGGGTATGGCTTCAGGGGTGCTTGCACTTGCCAGTTCGCGCCCAGATCGTGGGTCGGGCGAATCGCTGGCATAGGCACACCCGACCCCTGTCTCTTCAGAGTCCCAAGATCATCCCGATGCAGCAGGCGTATCATTTGGGCACTCCAAGGGGAGCCGCTAGGGAGCGTTCAGAAGCCACGCGCTAAGGTTCACAGACATGCGCTGCCATGAGCACCAGGAGCCCAGGTGCACAAATGGGGATATCCGCGTCGAATGATTCCTGGGCCTGCTCCACACCGCCGACCATTTGGGGGACTGGCGGTTGTGACGCGTCGTTCCTGAGAATCTCTCGGGCGCCTTGGGGGGGGGGGCACTGTCTGATGCCACCTCCGGCTCCTCTACTGGGTCAGCTGCGACCGAGGGAACCTCCGTCGTGTCAACAGGAGGCACCTCGTCCCCCGTTTCGCTGACGGGAAGACCCTTTTCGGCGCTTCTTGGGGGCCGCTGGAGGGCCTCTTGGAGCTTCTCGTGGAGGCTTCTTAGGGGCCTGGGGGCGCCGAGGGCTCGATCTCCGCGTCGACCGATCCGTACCGCTCCTCGTCGGCCAACACAAAACCCTCGAGACGAGATGCCGAGGTCGTCGTCGCCGCCGCCGCCGCCGCCGAGGTTCAGACCTGCGCGGCGCCCTGTGCCGACGGCCTCGCGCACGCCAGCTGCCTCGCCGCGGCGCGCGCCCTGGGCGCGCGCCGGGACTGCCGCCTGTGCGGCAGGCCTGTGGCGACGACGACGACGACGACGACCACGACGACGACGGCGACGACGACGACCACGACGACGACGACGACCACGACGACCACGACGACGACGACGAACACGACGACGAACACGACGACGACCGCGACCACGACCACGACCATGACCGCGACCACGACCACGACGACGGCGGCGACGGCGGCGCCGACGACGAACGCGACGACGACTACGACGACGATGCCGACGCCGCCGAGAAGAGCCGCCAGCGGCCGCCGCCGTCAGCGGCCGCCAGCGGCCGCACGCAGCGCCCGACGGCATCTCTCCGCGGCGGCGGCCTTCGGGCGCCTTCGGGCGGCGGGCTCCGCGCGGGGTGCCCGCGCGCGGCGAGCGGAGACGGCGCAGGGTCCGGGGGCAACGGTTAGGTTGGCATCGCTCCGTATCGTTTAACCGATCCCCGTCCCCACCCCCATCCCCTTCGAACCCCCCACCAGATTGCCACCCCAGTTGGGGATGCACCCCTCGAGACCCGAAGAGCGCGACCTACATCCCCCCCCCTAAGAGGGGGGTTAATCGGCCAGCGGGGCCCAGGCCACGCCGCTGGGGACGGGGATCGGTCAAAGGATACTCGGGGGCAACGGTTCGCTTGGCATCGCTCGGGCGTGTGCCTTTCTTTTCTCGGCGAGGCTGGCCGCGGCGCAGCTGGCCAGGCCTCCCCCAGAATAGAGGTCCGAGAGCAGAGGGGGTCGGAGGAGCGAGCCCACAGCGCCGACGTATCGGCGAGGCGGCTCGATGTGGAGGCCCGGATATATCCACGCCGGTGTAGCTGGTACACCGCTGACGTCGCCGCTGCATCGGCGATGCGGCGTGATCTTCCGACCCCATCTGCCCGGACCTTGTTTGGGATGCCTCTAAGATCGGATCATCGTGCGGGAAAAAAACGCGCACGAAACCGACAGTGGCACGGTGAATGGACGTCCGTGCGATGAAAAAGACAACGGTGGGGATTTGGTGGGAAGTTCCCGGAGGTTTTCGGAAGTCTTCGAATGTTTTCTGGAGTTTTCGAGACCCTGGTTAGTGTCCATCAGCTATGCGCCTCGTGGAGGGCGTTCTGGGTCCGCCCCAATCGTTCCGAACGGCCGCCGTAGAGCCGAGATGTGACCCGACCACCATGGGGCATCGCCAGGTGTGGGATAGGGTCAGCAGGGGATGCATCGACGACCCACAGTCGACCGTTGATCGCCGATAGTGGCCTTGTAGCCCACACCGCCTGAGAGTGGGCGGATTCGCTGTCGGGGGCCTATCGCCGATGACGTATCGCCGATTCCAGGACGATGGTTCCCTTCCTGAGTCGGTCCTCTCCTTTGACGTTCCTTTTCAGACGACGGCGCACGGGCTGACGAGCTCCACCTCAAGTTGCTCGCGATGCCCGCGCGACGACGACGACGACGACGACGACGACGACGACGACGACGACGACGACGACGACGACGACGGCATGTTCGGATCGAGTTCGAGTTCGGATGCCCGCGCGGCGACGACGACGGCGCAGGGGCCGCAGGTTCTTCGCAGGGTTCGGCCTCTGCGGGCCCGTTTCGGGTCCAGGGGCCGTCACAGATCGATCTGGGATGGACAGCCGACAGCCGCCCAGGGTGGACACTGGGAGGGGTCCAGGTCCCGATTTCTCGGTTGGTAGGGTTAGGGTGTTTGAAGTAGGTGTACAGTTGAGACCCATGCCAAGAAACGCCCTGCTTTCCTCAGGGTGCCCTGAGTCAATGGACGTCCTGGGGTCTAGGGTTGGGTTTCTTGTGGAAGTGTTTCGTGGTCGAGCTCCGACTGTAGTGCTCAGGGTTAGGGTGCTAGGGTGTTACGGCGCAGCCCGTTGGGCTCAGTAAGTCAAGGTTTGGAGTGTTGGGGGGTTGGGTTTCAGGGTTCGGGTGTTGGGGGGTTGGGGTTGAGCCACCTCCCATGCTCGAGCAAAAATCCCACCCTCCCAGCAAGGGGGCTCCTTTATCGGGACTCCCACCCCAAGGAGGCCCAAATGTGGCCAAACCCTTTTGTAAAGTCAACGAATTTAACATTCTCGCCGAGGCCTCTTGGAGCGTCTTGGGTGCCTCTGGGAGCCCCTTGGGGCGTCTTGGAGGTCTCTTGGGAGCCTCTTGGGGCACCCTTGGGAGCCTGGAGGGGCCATCGTGGGCCATCCTGGACGAGATCGATCAAAGGAGGGGAGCTCCCCAGTTAGTGCCCCTCCCGGCGGCCAAAATGTGGCCAAATCTGTAGTCAAATCAATGATTTGGAATTCTTCGCCAAGGCCATGTGTGACGCTCCAACGTCTCGCCGAACGCTCCGTCCAGACCCAAGGGGAGCAGGTAGGGGGAGGGGTAAACAATTCCCCGAAGGGGAAGCAGGAGGTTGGAAGGGGAAACCCGCAAAACCACTCACGCCCGAAATGGCTGGTGGGATTTTCTGAGAGGGCTGAGGGGCAGATATGCAATTGCTGGGATGACATGGATTTGCATGCAGGATGAACGGTCGTGCATGATGGAAAGAAGTAGCACGTTCTGCACAGGAAGGAGATGAACGCAGCCTCGGGGCTGGGGGGGACAGTTATATCTCGTTCAGGAGAAGGGGTTCATGGTCAGGGATTTTGCCCAGAGCCTGAGCTCTCGGTTAGGGTATTCCAGTTCGGCTCAGGGCGTTAGGGTTAGGTCTGGTGTTGAGGATTGGGTGTGGTGGTTAGGATTAGGCTGAGGTTTGTCATGGTCAAGCTGCCCTTTCCGCCCGCCAAGCCTTCATGCTCACTCCCACCCGCCCTCCCAACACATGAGAGTAACGCCCGAGTCTCCGCTTCTCGCCTGCGTGCGGCAAGCAATATGCCAGGACCCCCGCCGTCCCTGCCCAAAAACCATGCGAGGTGGTCGCGGAGCGCCCGCGCATGCTCCAGATTTGGAGGCAACATGTAGGCTCATTGTTCCCCACCATCCTGAGTGGGGTTCTTGTTTTCCCAGAACATCCTCTCCTTCTCCCTCCCGCCTCCCGCCTCCCATATCAATACCATTTCCACCCCTCCAGGGAGGCCCCGCCTGAGCGAGGAGGGTATCGGAAAACCATACTATTTACATGGTTTCGTGCCCCTCCCACCCCTCCAGGGAGGCCCCGTCTGAGCGAGGAGGGTATCGGAAACCCATACTATTTACATGGTTTCGTGCTTCTCCCACCCCTCCGGGGAGGCCCCGCCTGAGCGAGGAGGGTATCGGAAACCCATACTATTTACATGGTTTCGTGCCCCTTCCAGCCCTCCAGGGAGGCCCCGCCTGAGCGAGGATGGTATCGGAAACCCATACTATTTACATGGTTTCGTGCCCCTCCCACCCCTCCAGGGAGGCCTCGTTAGAGCGAGGAGGGTATCGGAAACCCATACTATTTACATGGTTTCGTGCCCCTCCCTCCCCTCCAGGGAGGCCCCGTTAGAGCGACGAGGGTATCGGAAACCCATACTATTTACATTGTTTCGTGCCCTTCCCACCTCTCCAGGGAGGCCCCGCCTGAGCGAGGAGGGTATCGGAAACCCATCCTGTTTACATGGTTTCGTGCTCCTCCCACCCTTCCGGGGAGGCCCCGTCTGAGCGAGGAGGGTATCGGAAAACCCGTACTATTTACATGGTTTCGTGCCCTTCCCACCTCTCCAGGGAGGCCCCGTCTGAGCGAGGAGGGTATCGGAAGCCCATACGTTTCGTGCCCCTCCCACCCCTCCAGGGAGGCCCCGCCTGAGCGAGGAGGGTATCGGAAACCCATGCAATTTACATGGTTTCGTGCCCCTCCCACCCCTCCAGGGAGGCCCCGTCAGAGCGAGGAGGGTATCGGAAACCCACACTATTCAAATGGTTTCGTGCCCCTCCCACTGACATGGGTGAGGAGGAGGGAAGAACATTACCTATCCATCTCACGTCCTACTCCTCCCACTGAGGAGGGTGAGGAGGAGGGAGAGTTCTGCGATGAGGAAGGCTTCATCATGATGATGGTGATGACGATGGTTATGCTGCTGTTCACGATGACGATGACGATGGCGATACTGGTGATGGGCGATGACGATGGTGATAACGGCGATTATGATGATGATGCTGATGATGATGACGATGATGATGATGATGATGATGATGATGATGACGATGACGACGATGACAACGACGACGACGACGACGACGACGAGGATGATGATAATGCAGATGCTGGTGATGATGACGATGCTGCTGCTGATGCTGACGTTGCTGGTGCTGTTGATGATGATGACGACGATGATACTGATGATGATGACGTCCACGATGATGCGGACGATGATGATGCCAAGGACGGTGATGGTGATGATGATGACGACGATGATGATGATGATGGCGACGACGACGATGCTGATGATGATGACGATGACGCTGACGATGATGATGCTGATGATGATGATGATGGTTATGATGATGCCGATGATGCTGACGATGATGATGATGACGACGACGATGATGATGATGATGATGCTGATGCTGATGCTGATGCTGATGCTGATGACGATGATACTGCTGCTGCTCTTCACCATCATCCATCTTATCCTCTTCCTCCTCCTCCTCCTCATCCTCCCCCTCCAGGAGGGTATCGGAAGCAATGCAGTTTACACGGTTTCGTGTCCCCCCTCCACTCCTCCAGAGAGGCCGCGCTTGAAGGAGGAAGGTCGCGGAAAGCATTACTCTTTACCAGGTTTCGTAGCCCTCCCCCCTTCCAGCGGGGCCCCGCCAGAGCGAGGAGGGTATCAAGAAACCGTACTATTCACAAGGCTTCGTTTCCTGAGCACCTGTCCTCCCTCCTCCTTTCTTTCGTCTGCCCTTTCGCGCGTACTTACTCGTTCGATGAGCTTCTCCTTCGTCTTGATGTTGTCGTACCCCATGGGTCCCACGAAACCGTTAATATCTTTATGTGGGGAATTCCGTTAGCATAATTTGTTTGACAGGGATGGTCGGCCTGCGCGTAGCAAGCATCATGCCGGCGCCCCCGCCGTCCCTGTGAAAAATGTATGCAAAGTTTCATCGCCGCCCGTCGTTGGGACGGCGAGGGCGGTCTGGTGGCTGTGTCGCCGCCGTCGCCTCCCCGTCGCTGCTGCGTCGCCGCCCGTCGCGTGGACCTCACATGGAGTCCCCTCTGTTGAATTACCCTGGCGACGTCCCCAACCCTTGCGCAATGCGGGGCATAAGTACATCAGGATTGCTACAACGGGGGCGATGACGTAACATGGACGCATGTGATTTTGCGAGCAGCAATCGGAAGGCTCGCAGGCCCCCGATCAAGATATTAGGGCTAAGTACTAACGCGTCACCCCCGTTGGCTGTGCCATGCGCCCGTTGCACCCAACGTATCCCACAGCAGCTCTTGAGAGCCCCCGCGGGATACGTGCAGGCGCAACGTTATGGCCATCGCCCGGCAGATGGTCTGTTTCACAAGTCACCCCCGTTGGCTGTACCATGCGCCCGTTGCGCCTAACGTATCCCGCAGCAGCTCTCCAGAGCCCCCCAGGGACGGCGAGGTCTCGCTCAGGTCCCCGCGGTGCCTCAGCCTGGTGGACCCACCAGCAGCCCTCGAAAGTGGCGACAATGGCGCAGATCGCGGCCCCCCAGGGACGGCGAGGTCCCGCTCAGGCCCCCGCGGTGCCTCAGCCCGCTGGACCCACCAGCAGCCCTCGAAAGTGGCGACAGCGTCGCAGATCGCAGCCCCCCAGGGACGGCGAGGTTTCGCTCAGGTCCCCGCGGTGCCTCATTCCGCTGGACCCACGAGCAGCCCTCGAAAGAGGCGAGAGTGTCGCAGATCGCAGCCCCCCAGGGACGTCGAGGTTTCGCTCAGGTCCCCGCGGAGCCTCAGCCCGGTGGACCCACCAGCAGCCCCGGAAAGCGGCGACAGTGTCGCAGATCGCAGCCACCCCCAGGGACGGCGAGGTCTCGCTCTGAGCCCCGCGGTGCCTCAGTCCGCTGGACTCACCAGCAGCCCTCGAAAGTGGCGACAGCGTCGTAGATCGCAGCCCCCCAACGTCGCAGATCGCGGCCCCCCAGGGACGGCGAGGTCCCGCTCAGGCCCCCGCGGTGCCTCACTCCGCAGGACCCACCAGCAGCCCTCGAAAGTGGCGACAATGGCGCAGATCGCAGCCCCCCAGGGACGGCAGGGTCCCGCTCAGGTCCCCGCGGTGCCTCACTCCGCAGGACCCAACAGCAGCCCTCGAAAGTGGCGACAGTGCCGCAGATCGCTGCCCCCCAGGGACGGCGAGGTCCCACTCAGGCCCCCGCGGTGCCTCACTCCGCAAGACCCACCAGCAGCCCTCGAAAGTGGCGACAGCCCCGCAGATCGCAGCACCCCAGGGACGGCAGGGTCCCGCTCAGGTCCCCGCGGGGCCTCACTCCGCAGGACTCACCAGCAGCCCTCGAAAGTGGCGACACTGTCACCGATTGCAGCCTCCCAAAGACGGCGAGGTCCCGCTCAGGTCCCTGCGGGGCCTCACTCCGCAGGACCCAACAGCAGCCCTCGAAAGTGGCGACAGTGCCACAGGTCGCAGCCCCCCAGGGACGGCGAGGTCTCGCTCAGATCCCCGCGCTGCCTCACTCCGCAGGACCCACGAGCAGCCTTCGAAAGTGGCGACAATGGCGCAGATCGCAGCCCCCCAGGGACGGCGAGGTCTCGCTCAGGTCCCCGCGGTGCCTCACTCCGCAGGACCCACCAGCAGCCCTCGAAAGTGGCGACAATGCCGCAGATCGCAGCCCCCCCAGGGGCGGCAGGGTCCCGCTCAGGTCCCCGCGGGGCCTCACTCCGCAGGACCCACCAGCAGCCCTCGAAAGCGGCGACACTGTCACAGATTGCAGCCTCCCAAAGACGGCGAGGTCCCGCTCAGATCCCCGCAGTGCTTCACTCCGCAGGACCCACCAGCAGCCTTCGAAAGTGGCGACAATGTCACTGAGCGCAGCCCCTTGGCAAGATGCACACACATCAGGTACCGCAGCCAGGATGCCCCCCCCACACACACACACACACACACACACACACACACACACACACACACACACACACACACACACACACACACACACACACACACACACACACACACACACACACACACGCATACACACACACACATACACACACACACACACGAGGTTCGCACAAGACATGAGGAGACAAGACGGAGGCGGGAGACGGGAGGCGGGAAGGAGGAGAAGGACGCGACCACAGTGCTCTGTTCAAAACGAATACCCAACCAAGGCGGGTTGGGAAAAAGTGTCAGATCTTACCCCCACCCCCACATGGGATAATGCGTCGCCTTGCGGTTGTGTTTTTGTCGTATATGATTATGCACACTCGTGCAGCTTGAATACGAACTCGCACCACACTAGGCAGTACGGTTATCGGACCCCCCCTCCCCCTGTCAAACAAGACCATGTGCGCATATTCATTCATCAAGAACCATATGTTTCCAAGAACCCTTCGCAACGCAACAGCTTGGGTGAAAGGCACGCGCGCACCGCCCCGCGCGCATGCCGACATCATTCCAAAACTCGAGGTTCCGTAAGGATTTCAAAATCGAGCGCTCCGAGATCATGTGACATCACATGGCTTGGCAGTATGGTTGTTGAATTTGTATTATAAAAATGGTATGCGCGCACGCTCTTGCGAAGTCTTGGGAAAACCATCGGTTATTCAATCTTTCAATTTCAACCAAAAGGGCTTTTCACGCGTGCATGTCGGAATCATTCGGACGCCCTTGCGCGCGCGCTGGGGGGGGGGACGATCCCTGTCAAATGAAGCCATGCGGGCCACTGGCACCCGTCGGCCGCGCGCGCATGTCGAAATCCTCCCAAAACCCTCATCCCTTGCACGTTGACGCCATTATCGTCACCGGCGCGATCAGCATCGGCGCCGTCCTTGACCTTGCCGTCGACATCGCAATCGTCCTCACCAGCATCGCCAGTCATATTCGTGTCTGCCGTCGTCGACGTCGCCATGATACCGCGCCCGCCCGAGTCACCGACTCGCACTGAAGTGCCCGCGCGTCAACGCGGCTTGCCAGACGCGTTGGGATGTGGGCTGCCCAGCGGTCAGCGCCACCGCGGCAGCGCGGGTCGCGCCAGACTAGCTGGCCGCTCTGCGCGCGAGCTTGCGCGCGGTGGCGCTGCCGCGGCGATGCGCCAGCCAGCGCGAAGCAATCCGCAATCTCCGCCGCGGGTGGGCGGGTGGGGCGATTGCGCGAGCAGCGGAGATGACCATTTAAAGTTCGGCAGTGTGTATTGCACCACGTCGATTGCACTGCGTAGATTCTCCTTTCTGCAAAGAAAATAGACTCTACCCCCCCCCCCGGACTTATCGCTTCTCCCTGGGATAATATAATTTCATATCTATACGACCACCCTTCGGGTGATAAGGAGGTTCGGGGGGGGGGAGGAACCAACGTCTCACTCGATCGGTCTCACTATCGATCTCACTATCGATCTCAGTATCGGTCTCGCTCGATCGATCTCCCTCGATCGATCTCACAATCGATCTCACTCGATCTATCTCACAATTGATCTGACTATCGATCTCACAATCGATCTCACAATCGATCTCACAATCGATCTCACATTCGGTCTCACTATCGATATCACAACCGCTATCACAATCAACGTCATCATCATCATCATCAACAACAACATCAACATCAACATCATCATCACCAACATCATCATAATCGGGACACCGTCCTCATCCTCAACACCAACATCATCATCATCATCATCAGCACGGTCATCAACATCACCGGGACATCATCATCATCATCACCATCATCATCATCACCATCATCACAATCATCATCAACATCAACATCATCATCATCAGCAGCAGCATCGGGACACAGTCATCGTCATCATCATCAGCAGCAGCATCATCATCGGGACACCATCATGATCACCATCGTTATCATCATCATTATCATCATCATCATCATCATCATCATCATCATCATCATCATCATCGGGGCACCATCATCATCATCATCTCATCCTCCTCATCGACATCATCATCATCAGCATCAGCAACATCATCATCAGCATCATCATCATCATCGTCATCATCGAGGCACCATCATCATCATTACCAACATCAGCATCAACATCATCATCACCATCGGGACGCCATCATCATCAACATCATCATCATCACCATCAGAATAATCATCATCATCGGGACGCCATCATCATCATCGTCATCATCATCACCATCATCATCATCGGGACACAATCATAATCAGCATCATCAACATCAACATCATCAGATTCATCATCATCGGGACACCATCATCGTCATCATCATGATCATCAACATAATCATCATGATCATCATCATCCTCATCATCGGGACACCATCAGCATCATCATCATCATCGTCATCATCATCATCGACATCATCATCATCATCATCATCATCATCATCATCATCATCATCATCATCATCATCGGGCATCATCATCATATCATCATCATCATCGTCATCATCATCAGCAGCATCATCATCATCATCAGCATCATCATCATCATCATCATCATCATCATCATCATCATCATCATCATCATCATCATCATCATCATCATCATCATCATCATCATCATCATCATCATCATCATCATCATCATCATCATCATCATCATCATCATCATCATCATCATCATCATCATCATCATCATCATCGCGGGACACCGCGGGACACCGGCGGGACACCGCGGGGCACCGCGGGACACCGCGGGACACCGCGGGACACCGGCGGGACACCGGCGGGACACGGCGCGCCACCGGCCGCCCGGAAGAGACACATTTGGTCCGGCCGCGCCTCAGCCACAGGGACACCGACGGGACACCAGCGGGACACCGGCGGGACACCGCGCGCCACCGGCCGCCCAGAAGAGACACATTTGGTCCGGCCGCGCCGCAGCCACAGGGGACTTTCCTTTCGCCCGCCCACGCAGCTTCGCCTCGCCCGCGCGCACGGCACGCACGAACACGAAACCGAAATCGATTTCACGGTTGGGGGGCTCTCCGTTCCACTTCGATCTCACCCCCTCACCTCTTATTTATTCTGCACGTTCGTCCATCCTAAATATGAAATTATATCATCCCAGCGAGGCCGTGTTCCCCCCCCTGAGGTTCCCTTGTAAAAAACACTATGCGGCGACATTTTTTGTTCTAACATAACACTGTTTGACGATCCCTTGGAAAAAATGGGACGAAGTGCACGCGCGCGCGTCGTCGCGCGCGCATGCCGGAATCTTTCAAAAACTTTCGGTGCTGGAAGGATTTCGCAATCGAGTTTCCAAAAAAACATACAAAAACACAGGGTTTCGCAACACTGATTTGCTAAAAAAGCTTCCGCGCGAGCTCTTGCGAAATCTTAAGAAAACCATCGGTTTTTTTTAAGATTTTCACAAAATGCTACCAAACGGGCTTCGCGCGCGCGCATGTCGAAATCTGTCGAACGCCCTTGCGCGTGTGCCGTCGCGAGAATCCTTTGCAAAAAATTGGACGACGTGCAGACGCGCGCGTCGTCGCGGGCGTATGCCGAAAACCTTCAAAACCCATCGGTTTCGGAAGGACTTCAAAATCGTGCGTCCAAAAAACTTACAAAAACACAAGGTTTCGCAACACGGATTTTCAACAAAAGCGTGCGCGCGCGCTCTTGCGTCGTCGTCGTCGTCGTCGTCGCCGTCCTCCCTCCTCCCGCGTCGTCGCCGTCGCCTACGTCGTCTCTGTCTTTTCTCGTGTTCGTCGTCGTCGTCCTCTTTGGCGTCGTTGTCGTTTCCGTCGTCGTTGTCGCCGTGGTCGTCCTTCCTCCTCCTCCCACGTCGTCGTCGTCGTCCGTCGTCAGCGTCTCGTCGTCGTCCCTCCTATTTCGTCGCCGTCGTCGTCGTTGTCGTCGTCGTCTTCCCTCCTCCCTCGTCGTTGTCGTCGTCGGCGTCGCCGTCCTTCCATCTTCGTCGTTCGCGTCGTCGCCGTCCTCCCTCCTCCCTCGTCGTTGTCGTCGTTGTCGCCGTCGTCGTCCTTCCTCCTCCATCGTCGTCGCGTTCGTTGGCGTCGTCGTCGTCGTCTTCGTCGTCGGCGTCGGCGTCGTTGTCGTCGTCGAAGTCGTCGGAGACGTCGTCGGTGTCGTCCTAGTCGTTGTCGTCGGTGTCGTCGTAGTCGGTCTTAACAGGTTTTGCAAACCAAGTTGCGGGTGGGTGGGTGGGATGTTTGCGCGAGCAGTGGAGATGACGACTTCAAGTTCAGCAGAGTGGATTCCTTGACATAGATTCTCCGGGCGGAAACAATATAAATTCTCCCCCCCCACACGGCGTTCTCGATTCCCCTTGGGGCGGTTCCATCAACATGCTGTTCTGTTCCATCGTTCGTTGTAAATATGAAATCGCACCGTCCCAGCATGACCCCTTTATCGCCCCTGTCATCCCTGTCAAATAATCCCATACGCGCGCAGGCCTTTATCGAAAATCTTCCAGTTTCGAAACTCGTTTGCAACAGATGTGACAAAGTCCACACGCGCGCGGCGTAGCGCGCGCATGCCGAAACCCTTCAAAACCATGAGGCGCCGCAAAGATTTCAAGATCGAGGTTCCCGAAAACATCTGTACATCAATATGAACAAAAAATCAATAGCCTTAGCCTCGCAACGTGAAGCTCCAGAACAGCAATGCGCGTTTGCAACTTCCGTAGGCAACCCATCGGCCTTTAAACATTTTCATAACATGAGGCCACGCGGCCCTCTTGGGTGCGCATGTCGACATTCGAGCGCCCGCGCGCGCTTGCTATAGGGGGGGACACGGCCCCTGTCAAATAATATACCACGCGGGCCACTCGCGCGCGTCGGCCGCGCGCGCACGCCGAAAGCATTCCAAAATCTTCATCGCCGGCACGTGGACACCACCATCGCCATCGGCCCGGGCCCTCGGGACATCCAGCCCGAGCATTGCCGCAGAAGGTTGGGGTAGGGCTCCAGCCGTGATTGTGTATGATGCTGGATCATCTTTCGCAACGCCGGGTCTCGGGGACGGAAGATCCCTAGAGCTCCGACGCCGTGGTTTGTTGGCAACGTGGTTCTTCAGAGGAATCGGCCACTTTACTGGGGCGGGTATTGCATCCCGAGTCGTTCGCTTATTGTCCCAGGGCCGGTCGATGGTTCCTGGAGGCCGAAAGATGCAAAAATATTCACAGTGGCGATTTTGTCTTACGACGAGGGCATCTTGTGGAGGGTCCTGGAGGCCGAAGAACGCGCTCCGCAGGCCTCAGGGGAAACGCTAGGGGGGGGATAAGCTCAGAGGGGAACACATCGACCCCCAATCGCCTGCTGATCGCCGACGGGCGCTCGGTAGCCTACCCCGCTCAGGAGCGTGCGGACTCGCTATCGGGGCCCGGTCGCCGATCTATCGGCGATGCATCGCCGAGTCCAGATCGACGTTTCACCCCCTGAGCCAGCCTCCCCCTCCAGTTACCTCTCAACAGGACGTTTTGCCTTTGGCTCCGGCAAGTTTACTTGCATGGAGGGGGGGGGCCTAGCGAGGACCCGAAAGAAAAGTTGGATTTCACGCAAGCCAGGACTCATTTGCACGCCTCTTCGGCCCAGCGCTGTCTGAAATGGCGGCGGCAGGGGGGGCGCAGGGCAATGCCGCAAACAAACATGCCAGACCCGCGACGTTCTGATTTCCCCATAACGTCGGCCCCCAGGGGTCTCGACCTAGTACCCGGAACTTGCTTTTCATCCCGAGCAGTGCTTTCAGAGCCCCGAGGCCCGGCAAGGGTCCCCAGAGGCCGAAAACAGCGAAGGAATGTCCTGCCATGATTTTCTCACGGCTCGAGGAGTTTTGGGATGCAAGCGCGGCTTGCCTGCCCTCCGAACGTTCGGTGGCAACTCATGGGAGCCTCCCATACGTACCAGATTGCCGGCTCTTGCGAGTCGGCGCTATTCGACGCGAGTCGAGGCTAATCAGCACTACAGGGACGCTACACGGACGCACGACGCACATTGACGCTAATCGACAATATATCGGCCATATCGCATCGATTACCAACGTAAGGATCGTTGCACCTCCAGTGAGCCACGCGCAGAGGGAGGTAGGGGGAGGGGGAAGGCTTCTTAGAAGCACCCCTTCTTCTTAGAAGGCGCGAGCCTGCTCTATTGATACAGGACGGGCGCCTTCTAAGAAGCAGCCTCCCTCTAAGAAGCCTTCTCCCCCCACACCCTTGTGCGCGCCGCCAAGTGTTGTTTGTGTGTGGAAAGGGCGCGCAGGGCCCGCAGGGAATCGGGGGTCGGAGGTGGGGGAGAGGAGGTGGGGAGAGAAGGGAGGGAGGGAGGGAGGGGAAGGGAAGGAGGAGGAGGAGGAGGAGGAGGAGGAGGAGGAGGAGGAGGAGGAGGAGGGGAGGGGGAGGGGGAGGGGGAGGGGGAGGGAAGGGGGAGGGGGAGGGGAGGGAAGGAGGAGGAGGCGGAGGAGGAGGCGGACGGAGGAGGAGGAACGCGCAGCGGCCCGCCACTCCAGGCCCTGGGCGCTCTGAGGACGCGCCCCGGCCGCAGGGGCGGCGCGCGCCCCCGGCGCGGAGCCCCCCCCGGCGGCGCGAGGCGCCGCGGCCGCGGGCCGGGTGCTGCCAGAAGGGCCCCGGGCCCAAGGCACCCCCGGGATTCTCGGGGTGGCCCAGGCGGCCTCCAGAGCACCCCGCACGAGGCCCAGAGAGACCCCCAGGGCTCCCAAGCTGAGCGAAACACAGGGGGCACCTTGGGCCAGGGGCACTTCGAGCAACACCCTCCGCGGGGCCCGCGCGCCCCTGGGGCGCCCTGACGTCGCGCGGCCGGCGGCCGGCGGCCGGCCGGCCGGCTGCGCCCGACATAGCGCTTGAAGTCGGGCTTGTGCCTCTATAAGAGGAGTAGTCAATCCTAGATTCAGAAGATAGTATCAGGACGATGTTTGGCGTATTTTTGAGTGTTTGGGCGCATTCTTAATTCAGACTGAGTTGTTCCTTTTCGTCCAAGATCCGCCTGTAGGGGGACGTGCCCGACCTACACCTGGCGCTGATAGTCAGGTCTGATTGCAAAGCCTCCTCCTGTGGAAGCTTCGGACCCTTCTCGGTCGGCCAGAGGCCCTCCGCGGCCCGATCGCCTCGCGCTGTGGAAAAATCCTCGCGGGAGGTTGTTCGCCATCTTCGGCCCTTCTTTGGGAGGAGGCCCGGTGCCGGGCCGCGGGACCGTCCCAAGACGCCTCGGTGCGAGAGACCGGTCCTGGGGAAAGGGTCGAGACCTCTGGGGGTCGAAATTACCCGTAGACGCGCTGACGGTGTGTTAGCTTACGGCGGCGCAGGAAAACCAACTGTAGGAAGGCGTGGTCCGGGGCCAAATCAATTGTAGGAACGCGTGGTTCGCGTTTTCCTACAACTCGCTGTGTCGTGTTCGTTCGATCTTTTTGCAGATCTGGAATGTAGGAAACGGTGCTTCGTGATGTCCTACGTTCTGTTCTGCGTGAGCTTGGTGTCA
>CAUYUJ010006936.1:396434-431434 GCA_963575745.1 Prorocentrum cordatum | reverse complement strand
CCGTCCTCCCCGCCCGCCCGCGCCTCTCGCTCCTCGCCGTCCTCCGCCCTCGCCCTCGACCGCCACCCTCCTGGTCGTGGGCTCCTCTCGGCCTCCCCGAATCTCCTGCCCCCCATCCTCGTCATCCTCCTCGTCCTTGCCGGAGGAGGAGGAGGAGGAGGAGGAGGAGGAGGAGGAGGAGGAATTGGAGTTGGAGGAGGAGGAGGCAGAGGAGGAGGAGGAGGAGGAATTGAAGTTGGAGGAGGAGGTGGAGGAGGAGGAGGAGGACGAAGAGGAGGAGGTGTGCTTCCCCCTCTCCCCGCCGGTTCTTTCCTTCGGCAGGCTACTGGGCGCGCACACCCGACCCGCCGGTGCTCCTCGCCCTCCTCCTGCGAGCCCTCATTCCTATTCGTCCTCCGCCCGTCGGCGCGTGCCGCTCCCCCGCGCGCGGTGCCCCACCTGCGGGCCCGGGGGGCAGTGATCTCCCGGCGGAGCGCGGGGAGACCTGTCGGTCTGTGCGGGTTCCGTCGGGCCCGAGCACACGGCGACGTGCCCAGAGCCCCTCGCGTCGCGAAAAAAAACGTTTTTTTGGATCCGCGGTTCGAGAGCGCACCTTTTCCGGTCGAAGCTAAGCGGGCCGCGCAGAGCTTGAATTACGCAGAGAAGGGGAAGGAGAAGGGGGGCGCAGCCTCAGAACGAGGCCGGGAGGAGGCAAAGCCGCGGAACCAGGCGGTGTCGTCGCGAAAAAAAAACGTCGCGAACAAAAACACACCGTGGAAGGTTTTTCTATTCCTGCGGCCTCCGGAGGCCCTCGCTGGGCCACGGGAGCGTCAAGAAACGGCGCGGGGCGAGAAGCTGGTTCTGCAGGATCCTGCAAGATCTGGCGCTCTGGCTGACCCCGTTTGCACAGATCCCCGTCTCTGGAGCCCCGAGTGGGCCTCTGGGGGCCCTTACCGGGCCTCGGGACCATCAGAAAACGACCCAGGATGAACAACCCGTCCTGGGGAATTGGTCGAGACCTCTGGGGGTCACGTGGTGAACAACATCGCGTCGTCGGGGATCTGGGTTGGGGGGGGGGGGCTCGGGCCGAGGTTCGACTGAGGTCGTCCCTGAGGGCTTGTCGACTGTTCGCCAATCGACATGTGGGGATCGATCCACATCAATACAGGTAAATGCAGATAACTCGAGGTAAATCCAGGTAAATCGAGATACATCCGAGCAAATCCAAGTCAATCCAGAGAGATCTCCAGGGAATTTTGGAGCAACTCGCGGCCGCTCCAGCGCGAGTCGAAGGGACGGCAGGAGTCGTCAAGCCTTTCACGAGGTCGACACTGGGTTCTCCTGCCCCTCATCCTCGTCATCCTCCTCGTCCTTGCTAGAGGAGCAGGAGGAGGAGGAGGAGGCGGAGGAGGAGGGGGAGGGGGAAAAGGAAAAGGAGGAGGAGGAGGAAGAGGAGGAGAAGGAGGAGGAGAAGGAGGAGGAGGAGGAATTGGAGTTGGAGGAGGAGGCGGAGGAGGAGGAGGAGGAGGAGGAAGAGGTGTGCTTCCCCCTCTCCCCGCCGGTCGACAGTGGGTTCTGGGGGGGGGGGCCCACGCGGGCCCGTGGGGGGGGGGGCGGGGGGACACTCGGACCCCGAGCATTGGGTTCCGTCGGGAGCCCGCGCGGGGGGTCCCGGACCTCGAGCGGTGAGCCCCGACGGAACCTCTCGTCTCTAGGCCTCTTAGATGGGGTCTCGGGGGTGGACAGAAATCCCAACAGTGACACGTCGATTAGTGAATTGTCCGTTTCCGGTTTTCGAGAGGGCGCCGTGGCCGTTATTTTCCAGACTTGCGCCCGCCAGGTTTGGGCCTCAGGTCGTTTTCACTAAGCCACGTTTTGCTAAAGGGGGGTCTGTCCATCCCCGACTCTCGTCTCTAGGCCTCTTACATGGGGTCGGAGCAGATGGGGCCGGAGGATCGCGCCGCATCGCCGATGCGGCTCGATGCGGAGCCCGATCTTCTTCACGCAGACGTCGCCGGAGCATCGCCGATGTATCGCCGATGCGGCGCGATCCTCCGACCCCATCTACTCCGACCCCATCTAGGAGGCCTCTATCATCTGTCACTGCCCTGTGAGGTCGTCCACTGCCCAGTGGGGGTTCAGTCGCCCGCGTGGGTGGATGGGGGCGGGGGGGGGATCGAGTTTCGAGGGCCGAGGTTTTATGCGGGGGGGTGTTGTTTTTGTTTGAAGGGGGGGTTGGAGGCGTCTCGTCGCCAGGCCTGGATGCGCCTTGAAATGCGAGTCAAAACATACTCCTGGAGAGGTTCAGGGGAGGATGAGAATTAGCAGCAGCAGCAGCAGCAGCAGCAGCAGCAGCAGCAGCAGCAGGGAGAGGGGGAGGAAAGGGAGGGGGAGTCGGGATGAAGAGAATGAAGCGGCTGAGCTGGAGCAGGAAGAAAAGCAGCAGCAGGAGGAGGAGGCGGAGGGCAAGGAGATAAGTGGGGTGCGTTCGCGTCATATCTGACGTCCTGCCCCTCCCTCCCATCCCTTGCAATTGCGTAGAGCCTTTCTCGATTCGATCAGTCGGATGTCGAAGAGGACAACGGTCCCCGAATGTTATGCGATGGGCAGCACATCACGGCATAGCATTGCATCGCGTAGTGAAGCATTTCACATTGTAGCATTGCAGCGCAATGCATGGCACCGCATAGCGGTACCCATCATAGCATCGCACGACATCGACATGCCATTGCACGGCATTACATTGCGTAACACAGCGTTGCATATCACATCATTGCAGGACAATGTATGGCATCACATAACAGCGGCACATCGAATGGCATTGAATTGCATACCAAGGTTGCGTGAACGGTGCAGCCGGCAATTCGTGATGGAGGACCGACACTATGGAGATCAGGCCAGTGCTGCAGCGGGAGCACCTTTGCGAAGGACCGAAAACGCGGAAATGAAGCCAGCGCTACAGCAGGAGCCCCATTCGGAGAGACCCAAACCGCGAAGATGTAACCCGCGCTGCAGTCGGAGCACCATTCGGAAGGACCGAAAACGCGAAAATGAGGCCTGCGCTGCAGCGGGATCACAAGTTGGAAGAGCCAGAAGCGCGGACATGAGGACAGCGCTGCAGCGGGAGCACCATTTCCAAGGACCGAGAACGATCGGAGTGGAACAACACTTAAGGAATACCACCATTCGAAATTTTGCATGTGAAAATTATACGTGGAGATGGTGGGACATGTCTTGCACGGGCTGAAGGGGAGGAGAAGATGAGTATCCAGAATGCGTAATTGTAGAAACTTGCCTCCTCCCCCTCCTGTTCCCTCCCTTCGCACTGACCCTCTGCCTCCCTTTCCCATCTTTCCCCCTCGCACCGTCCCCCTCTCCTTCCAACTGTCTACTTTTATCAGGCATGTCCCTCTACAGGAAGAATGCCCAATAATGGTTAAAACATATTCCGGTGACGGTTACCGTGCTCTTATCATCATGCAACAAGCATTGTTTGATGTTCTCCATGCTTCTATCAAAAACCGTTTTTAGGAGGACATGCCCGACCTAAGTCGATTACCCTCTCCCATGCCATGTCCCTTCGCCCCACGCGCGCCCAGCACGGTGGAGTTATTTAGTGAGTTACTTCGAGCAGGGAGGGGCGACGAGCGACGTGCAGTACGCCTTGGCGAAGTTCTCATTCGCGCGGCAAGCGAGCTGCGCCCAAAGTTTGTCGTTCCACAAAGACGCCGCCACCCGTTAGAGCCCCAGGCGGCCTTCGGCTCACCACGCACCGCATGCCGAAGGATTTCTGTGGACGCGCACACGTCAGTTTTGACACACGTCTTCCAGGCCATCGATTTATATGGAACGCGGAATATTATGGCACGGGAGGCTCGGCTGAGCAGTGCTGATCTTGATATCATCCTGCAGTTCCGGGCTGCTGCTGCTTCTCAGCGGTGTGGCGGTCCGAGGTGGCCCACAGGGGGGCGAAGAGCTAACCGCAGATCTCGCTTCGCGATCTGGACAAGAGAGCTGCTCTTTTCCGAGGTGGGGGCGCGAGGGCACGAAGACAGCGCTTTGCGGGGCGCGAAGCGCGAAGTTAGGCGACCCAGCGGTACGTGATCTAGGTATGCTTGGAGGCACCACTTCCCGGCGGCACGTTGGCGACGGAGGCGTAAGAGAGCCGAGCGTTTCCATGATGTGTAAAAGTGCAGATCGCCCAATGAACACAGATCCCAGAATATATTGAAGCGCGTTCCTGCTTCATCATTCGAAGGGGATTCCTTTTGCCTCATTTTTCAGGGGGTGGCTGGAA
Source organism: Prorocentrum cordatum (assembly GCA_963575745.1). NCBI lineage: Eukaryota > Dinophyceae > Prorocentrales > Prorocentraceae > Prorocentrum > Prorocentrum cordatum. Next base: position 427,158 of record CAUYUJ010006936.1, on the reverse strand, counting down.
CCCAGTCTTCAACCGCCTTGCTAGCTCATGTTCTTCTTCGGAGCAGCATCCGTGCCCCGTCGCGACCCGAATCGTGCCCAAGCTATGAATTGTGATCCGTCGCGCGTGTGTGGCTTTAAGGGGCGGTCTTGCGCAAAAGAGAAAACAGGCGAACCAGGTACGTAGATCGAGTGAACCGAACACCATATGATCTGCGTGCTCGAAGGCTCTCCGGGTCTCGTCAATTGAGCCCCATGACTCGGAATCGTTCGGACATATGCGCTTTCTTTTCGGCGAGGATCATCGAGCAGCAACTTAGATCATCTGGCGAGACATACACGCACGAAGCCAAGCAGTGCACTGGGAATGGACGTCCGAGCGATGGTGTGATGAGTGACTTGAAGTTGTCCTAGTGTTTAACGATGAGAGCGAACAGTCTCAAAATAATTAGTGTTGGTTTTGTCGTCGTCCTCGTCCGAGACCTACCCGCAACCCGCCCCGCGACCCACCCGCATTGTGTAGACGAAGATCCGGCGCCTACAACGGGCTCGTAGCGCAATGTGTACAAATCGGCGATTGCGGCGGGCTTGTTCTGAGCCTCACTGACTGCCAATGGCCCCGCCGCCCCCTCACTCTTACGTATCCGCAACTGCTGGAGTTATGAACATTGTGCACGTTTTGTACACTGTGTCTTCGACACTGTTCGATCGCAGTTCACATTTCCATCTGTTGCTCGCGCCTGAACACCCTTTGCGCCGCTGGCTCAAAACTGCGGGGGGCTATGGTACGAGCTGTGGGGTGACCCGAGGCGGCATGGGGCAGCAGCACACCTGTCGAGGCGGACGCATGGCAGGAGGAGGAGGAGGAGGAAGAGGAGGAGGATTACGAGACGCTATGCCGTGAAGCGGGTCAGAGTACGCAAGTGGTTATCGCGGACGCCACGGAGCTCGGTCTTCAATCGTACGTCAGAGCGCAAAGTCCACGTGTGCCATCAGGGCCACTAGGCACGACGTCGTCACGTATGCGGGAAGGTGTCAGAACGCAAAGTCCCAGTGTGCCATCGCGGCTACTAGGCAACACGTCGCCACGTGGGCACGGGGGTCCAGCGGCTGAGATTGCTTTCGGCACGGGCGGGATTGAGGAGCGCCCGAAAGCACGACGCCCAATGGCAAATCGACCACGGCATCAGCAGTCAAAGGGCACCCGAGAGGATGAGAGCGATAGCGGCAGTATGAACATGAACCTGCGTGGCAGCCCGCAGCCATAAGGCCGAAAGGCGGGCCGCCAAAGGGACATGACAGCAGCTTCGACACAGCGACCACCACGATGAGAAGCGAACCGAGAGACTGGGGGCCCGCAGACCATGAGAGGCCGAAGGGCGGGCCGCCAGACAGCGGCGGCAATAGCATCTGCATGGAGGGCACCCATGAAGAATACGACGGCAACGACAAGAACAATGCGAGGATGGGCAGCCCGCAGCCAACAGGCCGAAGGGCGGGCTGCCAGAAAGGCAGGACAACTGCTACGACACGGCATCGATCACCAGACGAAGGAGAGAAGAGAAGGTCTGGCGGCCCGCAGCCCAAGAGTGGCCGAAGGGCGGGCCGTCAGACAGCGAATCCTCCAGCGAAGCTGCACCCGACGACAGAAGAAGAGAAGACGGAGCACCCTGCTCCATGGCAGGCACCCTCGAGGGGCCACCGCTTCGCGTGACAGGCGAGGCAGAGCCGCCGACCAGCCAGGTCGGCAGCTGCTCACAAAGAGAAGAGAAGACAAAGACCAGAGAAGGTGGAGCACCCCTCAGCTCGCGAGCCGAAGGGAGGGGTGCTCCACGCCAAAAAAAGAGATGATATACGGCGCCCACTAGCAGGCGCCCTGAGGCTGCAGCGCCGCGGCGGCGCTACAGAGCCTATATCGAAAGGGTCTCGAAAGGAGGAGGAGGAGGAGGAGGAGGAGGAGGAGGAGGGGGAGGAGGAGGAGGAGGAGGAGGAGGAGGAGGAGGAGGAGGAGGAGGAGGAGGAGGAGGACGCCTCCCCCCTTCGGATGCAACTCCCGGCAGGCTAAGTTCAACGGCGGCGCTGACACACGGCAGGTTCGCGTCGTGCCGACCAGCGGCGACCCCTGCGCGGGCGTTCTGAGGTTGGACGCCGCCTGGGCCCAGCATCGGCCCACCGCTGAACGATCCGGCGTTTGCGAAACGGTCGATTGTTCAATACAGTCGGCCTTGATTAGTAGATCGACCCTGCCAAGTCAACGGTAGCCTTGTGCCCTGTCTTTAAAGTGGCGTGCCTTTTACATTCCTACGGCAATGTATCCCTCGGAAGGGTCTTGTGTCCTCTCGCGTGTGCTCTCCAATCACGTCCGACTGTATTGGCTTATTCCCGCGGTGTCAGGAACCAACGCCGAAGTCGGCACGATGCGAACTTGCTGTACCAGTCGCCGAAAATTGGCCAGATTTGCATAATCCCGTTCAGTTCCGTTCAGTCCCGCCCAATCTGGAGGTTCAGCCTGGGCTGACCCGGCCCTGTGGTTCCTCAGTCGGGCTCGATCGCGCTTGCTCCTTGCAACGAAGACCTCCTGGGAGGTGTCTCCTGACCCTTCCTTTCCCCACTCAGCGTTTGCACTGAAGGGATCCCAGCGGATGTTGAAGCACTGGGTGGCGACAGGTTCCCGCGGAGTTTGGTGGCCGGCTGGGTTTCCGGGTTCCCGGTTCCAGGTTCCCGGGTTCTTCGTTATTGGTTCCATGGCGATCTCGGTGGGTTCCTGGGTTCCCGGTCGATCTCCCTATCGATCTCTCCACGATTCATCAAACCATCCACTTACCTGGCATCGTTCGGACGTGGCAAACCATCCACTGACTTGACGAGCGATGGCAAGCTGATGGTTTTTTGTTTCTCTGGTGGAATTCTTTCCCTTCGCCCAGGGCCTCGCCGTGCGAGCCCTCGACTTCGACAGCGGGGTCGCGGGACCGGCCCTCTGCACGGGCGGGCGCGCAGGGGGGAGCACGAGCCCCCCTGCCGCTGCCAGCCGGGCCCCGCGCCAGCGAGGCACACGAGCCTCGCGCGCGCGAGGCGCCGAGGCTCCTCCCCCCCGCAGGAACGAGAGCCTGCGGGGAGCCCTCGCCCTCGTCCTCGTCCTCGTCCTCGCGCCTTCTCCGTCCGCGACCTCGCCCTCGTCCGAGAGCTCTGGCTCTCTTCGCCCTTGTCCTCGCGCCGCCGCGCGCCACGGAGCCCAGGGCGGCCCCCCGCGTTCCGAGGGAGCCCGGCGCCGGTGCGGCGGCGCCCGCTCCCGCAGGGAGATGGCGGCGGCCGAGGATCAAAGAGGAAAAAAGTGCAGAGCACGCGAACGTTTGTCGGAGGAGGAAGCCCAGACCCCCTCGCGCTGAGACAAAATCGCGAGGAGGGTTCTTGTTCGGCCTCTGGGGGGCCATCCTGGGCCTCGGGGCAGTCAAGAAACGACTCGGGGCGAGAAACCGGTCCCAGTGAAGGGGTCCAGTCCTCTGGGGGTCGACGTTGTGGAAATCAACACGACGTCGGGGGTCTGGGAAAGGTACCCGTACTGCTATCCTTCGCCCGGGCTCCTTTTGTCGCGCCCTCCCTGGGAGGCCCTCGTCGCCACCGTTGGATTCGCCTCGAAATTTTGGTTAGGAAGGCACCCCCGGAGAGATCCTGGGAGCACAGTGAAGACCCCTGCCAAGAAACACCCTACCTGCCCCCAGGGTGCCCTGGGTTTCTTGGGTTTCGATGGCCTTGATATGGAAAACGTGACGTCCCAACACCACAAAAAGACAATGGACGTCCTTGGGTCTCAGGGCTGGGTTTCCTGTGGGAGGGTTCTTGTGGTCGAGCCCCCACTGGAGCTGGAGCTCATGGTGGCTCGCGGCGCCCGCACGTGACCCCGCCACGGGCCTGATCCCTCTCTCTCTCCTCTCCTCCCCCAGCCGGCCTGCGCAGGCGCCCGACTGCACTGCGGCCACCTCGCGCGGGAGTATAAAAAAGGTCGAGCCCCTGCCGTGGCGGTATCGGTACCTGCTGGCTTCCCTTGCTGGGAGTTCCGCGCAGACCGTCGAAGGTGTCGTGTGTTGCTGCCGTGGTTCTCTCCCTCTCGAGGAGCAGGGCGCCGCCGCCGCCGAGGGCGCGGCTGCTCCCCAGGGTGCGGAGGGCAGGGTGTCCCAGGCGCGGCCACGACAGAAACACGCAGACACAATTGATCGTCGAGCTATGGGAAAGCATGGGAAGTGGGAGGGAAGACAGAAGTCCAGAAGGTATGGGAAAACATGGGGAATCGTGGGACGTGCGTGTGCGTGTGCGTGTGCGCGTGCGTGTGTGTGCGTGTGCGTGTGCGTCTTCGTGTGCGTCTGCGTCTGCGTCTGCGTCTGCGTGTGTGTTCGTGTGCGTGTGCGTGTGCGTGTGCGTGTGATTGTGCGTGTGCGTGCGCGTGCGCGTGCGTGTGCGTGTGCGCGTGCGTGTGCGTGTGATTGTGATTGTGCGTGTGCGTGCGCATGCGCGTGCGCGTGCGCGTGCGCGTGCGTGTGCGCGTGCGCGTGCCGCGAGCGCGTGCGCGCGTGCGCGTGCACGTGCCGTGCGTGTGCGCGTGCGAGTGCGTGTGCGTGTGCGTGTGCGTGTCGTGTGCGTGTGCGTGTGCGTGTGCGTGTCGTGTGCGTGTGCGCGTGTGTGTGTGTGTGTGTGTGTGCGCGTGCGCGTGCGCGTGTGCGTGTGCGTGTGCGTGTGCGTGTGCGTGTGCGTGCGCGTGTGCGTGTGCGTGTGATTGTGCGTGCGCGCGCGCGTGCGCGGCGCGTGCGCGTGCGCTGCGCGTGCATGTGCGCGTGCCGTGCGCGTGCGTGTGCGTGTGCGTGTGCGCGTGCGTGTGCGTGTGTGCGTGTGTGCTGTGGTGCGTGTGCGTGTGCGTGTGTGTGTGTGTTTTTTGTGTGTTGTTGTGTAATGTGTGTAAATATGTGTGTGCGTGTGTGTGCGTGTTGCGTGTGTGTGTGCGCGCGTGTGCGTGTGTGCGCGTGTGCGTGCGTGCGCGTGCGCGTGCGCGTGCGCGCGTGTACTTGTGTGCGCGTGTGCGCGTGTGCGTGTGTGCGTGTGTGCGTGTGTGCGTGTGTGCGTGTGCGTGTGTGCGTGTGTGCGTGTGTGCGTGTGTGCGTGTGTGCGTGTGTGCGTGTGTGCGTGTGTGCGTGTGGGCGTGTGTGCGTGTGTGCGTGTGTGCGTGTGTGCGTGTGTGCGTGTGTGTGTGTGTGTTGTGTATGTTGTGTGTGGTGTGTGTGGTGCGTGGTGCGTGTGGTGCGTGTTGTGCGTGTTGTGTGTTATGTGTGTGGTGTGTGTGTTGTGCGTGTTGTGTGTTATGTGTGTGTGTTGTGTGTGTGTGTTGTGTGTGGTGTGTATTGTGTGTATTTTGTGTGTTGTGTGTGTGGTGTGTGTTGTGTGTGTTGTGTGTGGTGTGTGTGTGTGTTGTGTGTTGTGTTGTGTGCTGTGTGTTGTGTGCGTTTTGTGTGTGTGTGTGTTGGTGTGTGGGTGTGTGTATATGTGTGTGTGTGGGTGTGCGAGTGTGTGCGTGTGGGGGGGGCGTGGGAGGGTGTGCGTGCGTGTGTGTGTGTGTGTGGGTGTGCGTGCGTGTCCCTGGGTCCCCTTAAAGATGTGCTCGAATCGCTTCGCTGACTCCGCCGGCCCAGACCATCCCATCGCGGGCATCTGCCTGCGTGTTCGCTGCCACTGTGGCGTGGCGCCGCCGCCGAGGGCGCGGAGGCCCCCCCGGGGGGCGGAGGGCAGGGCGTGGGCCCAGCTGGATGTCCGCCCCCCCCTCCCCGAGGGCCCCGAGGCGCGGAGGGCACGGGCAGGAATCTGGCCTCGGCGGGGCCAGGCTGTGGTCGCCACATCCGCCGCAGCTCGGGCTGGGGGGGGGGGGCACCCCTTCTGCAGAGCAAGTCCCCCCCCCCCTTGGTATGCCAGTGGGGGCTGGCCGTGCCGTGTCCGCGGGCGTGGCTGGGAAAGTTGGCGCGTCCCGCTGCGTGCCGGGTGGTGCTGGCATGCAGGGGTGGGTGGAGATGAAGCGCCTGCAGGGGTAGCATGCAGGCGGGGTGGGCCTAAGAGCGTTCGAATGGGTTCGGATTCGGGCGGCGGTGCGGGGAGATTGGCCGCGGCCCGTTTCCACATTTATCACCCCCCCTTTGGATGAATACCGCAGTTTCGGGTATGAGTCTTGCCCGCACCAGGCGCGGTACCACCAGAACCGGTCGTTCTCTCGCTCCGTGGGCAGCGGGGGCTTGAAGGAGCTCGGGGGCGGGCAGGTGGCCTCGCAGGGTGTGGAGGTGCGCCTCTCCGCCTGGGAGCGGTTCCTGGCGGGCGAGGTTCGAGGGAAGAAGCACGCTGGCTGCAGTCAAGGCGCTGAGATAAGGACCACGTTGTGCTCTGGAGGGGCTCTGGTTTTCGGGCCGTTGCTTCCAGTGAGGTCGTGGAGCCCACTCATAGCCGAGGCTCACCGTGGCCAGAGAAGCCCCTTCGTTTCTTATTCAGCGCTCCTTACGGTGACCAAGATGGTGCGAGACCTTGCCGACGCCCATCTTGGCCATGGTCCATGCCAGCCGTCGCCGACTGGCAAGGAGGAGCCACGAATTGATTTCGGCCGTGCGTCAGAGAGACCTTTCGCTGAAGTGACCTTTGGTGCGGGGCCACTGGGGAAGCCCGATCGCTGACTTCGGTGCGGCAGCAGCGGCTGGCGCCCTCAGGCTGAACGCCCCTGCCCCACCCCTACAGTGGAGGCCCATGCCAAGAAACACCCTGCTTGCCTCCAGGGTGTCCTGGGTGTCTTGGGTTTCGATGGTTTTGCTATGGAAAGCGTGACGTTCCCACACCACAAATCAATGAAAGTCCTGGGGTTTTAGGGTTGTGTTTCTTGTGGAAGGTTTCTTGTGGTCGAGCCCTTACTGTAAAGCCGCACACCAGAAGCCACTCTTGCCTAGGGTAGGGTCGCTCTTCCGTGTAGCCGAGCATTGACGGTGACCAAGACTGGCGAGGACCAAGATCGGCACCGACGTTTCCGCGTTAATTCTTGGTCACTCACCGCCCACCAAAACACCCCAACCCAACCCGAAGGCCCCGATTTGCCCTCCATTGCCAGTGGGGGGGGGTTCGGGGAACATACAACCAAATCAAAAACATATATGAGGCCCGTACACCCCCCAACAGGAAATTCGGGTCTTCGGGTTGGGTTGTGGTGGTCTGTGAGGTGTTAAGTCATGGGCATCGTTGGTTTTCCCTCCAGAGGTGGTGTGCAGCTGCTGCTCCTTCTGCCTCTTCCTGGCCCTGATGCTGGTCCTGAGTGTGGCCGGCCTCTACGACGGGCTTTCAGAGGAGGAAAGGGCACCCGTACCCTACCCTTGCCTCGTTTTCGCCTTTAGGGGCCTCCTGGGAGGCCATCGTCGCCACTGCTGGATTCGCCTCGAAATTCTGGACAGAACGTGCCCCAGCAGAGGTCTGGGAAATCCCTGAGCACAGAAAATGGCATAAACATCATTTCTCGGAGGTCGGATCGGATTTCTTGGCTCGGCGCTGGACCCCCTCCCTGGCGCGCGGAGCGCGCTAGGGGCGGCGCCAGAGGCGCCGCCAGGACGCTGAAGTAAGGACCGCTTTAGATTCGGAAGGGGCTCGGTGTTCCTCATAGGTCGTTCCGAGGTTGCGGAGCCTGGCCTTCCTGGTGCACCTCGGCGCAGTCGGCGCCAAAGAGGGGCTTCGTTCCTTTCCTGGCGCTCCTCGCGTCAGCAGCAGCCTTTCTGAATGCTGGTGCTTTGCTCCTCGAGAGCACTCCTGCTCCCCCTCCCCCTCCCCCTCCTCCTCCCTCCTCCCTCCTCCTCCTCCTCCTCCTCCTCCTCCCTCCTCCCCCTCCTCCTCCTCCCTCCCTCCTCCTCCTCCTCCTCCTCCTCCTCCTTCTCCTCCTCCTCCTTCTCCTCCTCCTCCTCCTCCTCCTCCTCCTCCTCCTCCCCTCCTCCTCCCCCCTCCTCTCCTCCTCCTCCTCCTCCTCCTCCTCCTCCTCCACCTCCTCCTCCTCCTCCCCTCTCCTCCTCCCTCCTCCTCCTCCTCCTCTCCTCTCTTGGCCCCCAGGTTCCAGCTCAACGAGGCCGGCGGCTCGGTGCTGACCGACGACATCGTGCAGCTCTATGCGGCCGCCTGCGGCCGGCGGGCCTCGCCGCCGCGCAGCAGTACAGCTCCTCCTCCTCCTCCTCTCCTCCTCCTCCTCCTCCTCCTCCTCCTCCTCCTCCTCCTCCTCCTCCTCCCCCCTCCACCTCCTCCCCCTCCCCCTCCCCCCCTCCTCCCTCCTCCTCCTCCTCCTCCTCCTCCTCCTCCTCCCCTCCCTCCTCCTCCTCCTCCTCCTCCTCCTCCTCCTCCTCCTCCTCCTCCTCCTCCTCCTCTCCTCCTCCTCCTCCTCCTCCTCCTCCTCCTCCACCTCCTCCTCCTCCCCCCTCCCCCTCCTCCTCCCCCTCCTCCTCCTCCTCCTCCTTCTCCTCCTCCCCCCCTCCTCCTCCTCCTCCTCCCTCCGCCTCCTCCTCCTCCCTCCTCCTCCTCCTCCTCCTCCTCCCTCCCCCTCCTCCTCCTCCTCCTCCTCCTCCTCCTCCTCCTCCTCCTCCTCCTCCTCCTCCTCCTCCTCCTCAGCGCAGCCTCGCCGCCGCGCAGCAGTACAGCAGCGCAGCACTGCCGCAGACCCGCTCGCGCCGTGGCAAAGTCGCAGAGCGTTCCGTGGGTGCTCGGATCTTCCCGAACGGCCGCCGGAGGCCCGAGTTTTGGCCCGGAAACCAGACATGCTCGCGTCGGGAGGCACAGCCGGCCTTGGGGAAGGGGTCAGGATTTCCCCGGACCGCGTGTTGAACACATGAGAAGAGCATCGGATGTTTGGATGGCCATCGAGCAGCAGCGCCACAGCGCAGCTTTAAGAAAGCTGAGTTGAAGGCTGGTTTCGTGTCACATCCCTGCCTGAACTGGCGCGGGTCTTTAACACCTTCTCCTTATCCGCGGCATTCATCTCTCTCTCTGTCTCTCTCTCTCTCTCTCTTTCTTCATCTCGGAGGCTTCACTGAGGGCGTCTTCGGGGCCTCTTGAGGCCTCTTGGGGGCCTGTTGTGGGCAAGCTGGGGGTCTCGGAGCCGTTTGGGGCGCGATGATTCTACCGCGCTCCTCCTAGATGCTTAGTTCAACCATGTTGAGAACGCATGGGCGGGTCTTGGGCCGCTTTGACGGATTCTCGGACGTTCTTGGGCCGTCTGGGGCGTTCTCTGGGGCTCCCGACGTTTTCCCAGCCCGGTCTGAAAGCTGGAAAGCAAGCATTGGACGCGAAAGCAGCCGCGTCTGGCTACTTGCGCGTTGCTTCTGACCCCCCAGGGTCTCGCACGAGGCCTCCTTTTTGGGGGCGCCTCTTGGAGGCTGCCTGGGCCCTCTTGGAACAGGGCTGGACGGGAAATGTGTTCTGCTGGACCTCGACCGTGTCTTGTTCTTCGTTCTGCGAGGACGGTACAGGACAAAAAAGGTCGAGCAGAGCGAAACACAGAACGAAAACAGATTGAGGAACAACGCTTCCAGGCGGCCCGGATTGACAGGTCGACCTTGCCAGGTCAAGGGTACCTTCGTGCCCCGTGCCTTGCGACCCACGCCTCCTGCGTTCATGTGGAAACGTGGCCCTCGGCTTGGCATCGCTCGGACGTGTGCATTTTTTCTCGGCGAGAACCATCGAGGACCATCCTGGACCATCGAGCAAATGCGCGGGAAGTGGACCTCCGAGCGACGGCAAGTCGGAGGGGTCTCGTGCCCTCTCGCGCGCCCCCTCCGTTCAAGCCCGACGGCAGGTCCAGCCCTGCCCTTGGGACCTCCTGGGGACACCTTCCGAGCCCTGGCAGGGGGGCCCTGCGGGCACTGCCGGGCCGGCCTCCGGCCCTCTCGCGGCCCTCTCGCGGGGGAGAGGCCTCGGGCCGCAGGGGGCCGCCCTCGGAGCCGAAGCGGGCGCCCGGCAGCCACACGCCGGGCGTCGATCGGGAGCCTCGAGCGGGGGGGGGATCCAGCATCGCTCGGACGTGTGCATTGTTCCTCCGGCGAGGACCATCGAGGAGCATCCTTTATCATTTGGCGAAAAGACCACGCACGAAACCGAAAAAAGCAGAGGGAATGGACGTCCGAGCGATGGCGAGAGCAGCGGGGGGGGGGGTCCAGCGCCAACGGGGGTCCGCCAGAGCGCCCGATCTTTTGCAGGATCCTGCCGGGCCAGGGTCGCAGCGGTGACCACCTGGGCTTGGGCGCAGGATCCTGCAGGATCTTGCATTGTGTCGGGCGTGTCCCCCATGCAGGGTATTTTCGACGAAACAAAAAAAAATACCCCGAAAATGCACCAAAAAGGTCAACAAATATTAAAAAGATAGTCCCCAGAATATGTTTGGATTATTTTCTGATTATTTGGGGGGCACTTCTTTTTTCGGCGAAAATCCCCCTGTAGGTTGACAGGCCCGACTTAAATCTTGCAGGATCCTTCGCACCGACCCGGGCTTGGGTGCAGGATCTTGCAGGATCTCGCAGGATTCTGCACGGCCTGACTGACCCGGGTCTGGATTGACCCGGGTCAGCAGGTCCCCGAGTCGAGCACCGTCGAGCTTTTGATTCGTAGGGCGACCTTGCTTGCCCAAACGTACTTGATTGATTCCTCCTCCTCCTCCTCCCTCCTCCTCCTCCTCCTCCCTCCTCCTCCTCCTCCTCTCCTCCTCCTCCTCCCTCCTCCTCCTCCTCCTCCTCCTCCTCCTCCCTCCTCCTCCTCCTCCTCCTCCTCCTCCTCCTCCTCCTCCTGTGGGGCCCCTCCCAGGGCGCCGATCCCCACAGGTGCGACTCGGGACGTGCCGAGTCGAGTTTGATCAGCACAGTCGAGTTTGATTGGCAGGGTTGCCATCGTGTCCCACGTTTCGCGACCCATGCCCTCTACGTTCCACTGGCAGTGCGGCCATCAATTCCTGAATCTGCGGCAAACGTTTAAGACGAATGTGCGTGGCACTGGGGCGAGAGCCACATTTTGAACACCAGCCCCTTCCATCCCTTGAACACAATCCCCTTCCATCCTCCACCACCCTCAATCCTTGACGAACGTGCGCGGTGCAAAGGCGAGAGCCACATTTTGGAACCCGCCTCCCATCCATCAGTGAATATGTTGCACGTTTTTTTTGCAAGGGTCTCGTGTCCTCTCGCGTGTCCTCTCCAATCCACCCCGCCTGCACGGGGGGGGGAGGCGATGGACCCTGAGATCCTGGCGCTGCAACTTTTCACGGCGGCCGTTTTCGGGCCCCGGGGCCCTCACAGATCGATCCAGCTCGAAAGATGGCGCAGACAGATGGGGCCTGGGGGTGAGGAGGAGGAGGAGGAGGAGGAGGAGGAGGAGGAGGAGGAGGAGGAGGAGGAGGAGGAGGAGGAGGATGGTCGTGATTTTCTGCGATGTTGCAATGTTGTGCAACGTCGGATCTCAGGGTCGATGGGGGTCGAAGAAAGGTGCACCTTTTTCGGGGAAAAGTAACACTCGAGTAAGCCGGATCTCGGGTTGGCCGACTCTTTTTTTGACGAGCGCGTCTGGGATTTTGACGGTCCCGTGTTCGTGGGACGTCTGCAGCGGGAGCCCGCGTCAGATTTCAGGTGGGGTCTCGTCTTTTTGAGGATGGCCCCCGTCAGGCCAACCCGAGTCCCCCTTGTGCCCGAGTCTTGCGTCTCCCCGACTTTTGTGCCCTGAGGAGGAGGAGGAGGAGGAGGAGGGAGGGCGGAGGGAGGAGGGATGGGAGGGAGGGAGGGAGGGAGAGGAGGACGAGGAGGGAGGGAGGGAGGGAGGGAGGGAGGGAGGGAGGGAGGGAGGGGGGGGAGGGAGGGAGGGAGGGAGGGAGGGGGAGGAGGAGGAGGAGGAGGAGGAGGAGGAGGAGGAGAGGAGGAGGAGGAGGAGGAGGGAGGAGGAGGAGGAGGAGGAGGAGAGGAGGAGGAGGAGGAGGAGGAGGAGGAGGGAGGAGGAGGGAGGAGGAGGAGGAGGAGGAGGAGGAGGAGGAGGAGGAGGAGGAGGAGGAGGAGGAGGAGAGTAGAGGAGGCAGGAGGAGGAGGAGGAGGAGGAGGGAGGGAGGGAGGAGGGAGGGAGGGAGGGAGGGAGGAGGGAGGGAGGGAGGGAGGAGGAGGGAGGGGAGGGAGGGAGGGAGGGAGGGAGGGAGGGGGATGGGAGGGAGGGAGGGAGGGAGGGAGGGGGGGCCACAGGGACCCCCCTTGGGACCCAAGCGGGGCACGAGAGGCGCACGTGGGCGGTCGGCGCCCGGGCGAGAGGGGGGTCGGCCCTCGCAGAGTTGCAGGGCTGCACCAGGCTCGAAGAAGAAGAAGAAGAAGCGATTGCCCGAGCACTCCTCGCTGGGTGTAGGTCGGAGGTGGACAGACCTCCCACCCTGACACGTCGATTAAGGAATTGGCCGTTTTCGGTTCGCGAGGGGGCATCGCGACCGTCATTTTTGCTGGTCCGGGTCGGTCGGTTTCGGTCCCAGGCGCTTTTCACTAAGGGGAGGTTTACTAAAGGGAGGTTTGTCCACCGCCGAGTAGGGCTCAGGGTGGGAGCTGAAGTGCCGTTTCGATGGATCTTCGAGGTCTGAATATGCAAAGGGTGAATCACAAGTCGGATTGGTTTTCGAGGTGCAGTAGCCCATACGGATTTCACCCTGAGCCCTCCACCCTAAGAAAATGCTCAGAGTGCACCTGCATGCAGTCGAGCAGCTGATTGGGAAACCTCCCCCGAGAAGCTGGGCCAGCGTTTCTGGGTCACCCTGCCAGAAGGCTGGCCCAGCTTGTGGAGTACGCTCGCCCCCTCCGGCGTGAAGAAATGAGCCGGCCCAGGCTTGTTGTTAAGAGTCAAGCAGTGGCGAAGCGTCCTGGCTCGCCTATAGGCCTACCAAACAATGCTCTAAGAACCTTCTGTGGAGTCCACGAAATTTCTTAAAACATTTCTGGCTGGGACCGTCTTGTTTTAACACACCGGGTTCACGTTCCAAGAACATTGTCTTTGTTCTTAGAACATTATTGGGTTCTAAGACAATTTCGTGGTAACCCTATAGGAATGCCGGGACGGTCGGTCCTTGCTCAAGAGAGCTGGCCCAGGCTTCTTACATGGAAACTGAGCGACGCCAGAAAACGGGGCCGTCGGCGCCGGCCTTCGCGCGTAAGCTGAAGTCGGGCCTGCCCCTCGACAGGAGGAGACTTGAAACATAGCTTTTTTGTTTTATTAATAACAACAGCAACAACAACATCAACAACAACAACAACAACAACAACAACAATAACAATAACAACAATAATCACAACAACAGCAGCAGCAGCAGCAACAACATCAACATCAACAACGACAACAAAAACATAAACATGTCTGGGGACGAGGTTTCGATTACGACCCCGCTATTTGGCAATTTTGTTGACTATTTTTCATTTGTCGCCCAAGATCCGCCTGTAGGGGGGCATGCCCGACCTAAGCGCAAGCTGCCCGCGCAAGCTTGCGCGCACGCACCCTCGTCTCCAGTGCAGCGTGCTGCGCTGGCGGCCCGCGCGAGCCACCGCGTAAAGTCGCCATGTGATCTCGCGCAAGATCCGCTGTATATTGCTGTTTAGCTTTCTTGGTTATTGTGTTGGTTGCATGTTGTCGGAGTTTCGTGTGGATTTTCTCGATCGGCGCCGGGCTCAAAAGGGGGTTTAGTGATAAGGGGGTGGTGTATTAGATCTGGTGCCATAGATCTGCGGGTTTCCCATTGATCTGGGGCGTGCCATACTGTCCTGTGCGCAGATGTGTGTTGCTGGATGTTCGCGCGCAACGCGTTCGAGCAATATAATGCCATACATTTCTCTCGAGGGAGGCAAAAGCACCCAGACCCGACAATGGGCGTTTACTAAACGGCCCTGGGCGTTTACTAAACAGTCCTGCCCTGTTCGATTCCTTCTCTGGGCGTTCCTACTGCACGATTTCTCGCGTGTCCGGGTGGTTCTTATGGGGGTGGATCTCTTCACCTCGTAGTCTCCGGCGCCACACATTTGCAGCACACTTGCCCCCGGCCTGCTGCACCACCCCCTTTCGGCTGCACCCCCCCTCGGGTCAATCGGGCCGGACGAAAGGGGGGGATTGGGAAAGGGGGGGTTACGAAATTTGCTGCATGCAGCTGGTTTCGGCCTCACCGAGTGGCCCATTCCTCGATACGTAGCCGCCTCCGGCGCCGGGAGGCGCCGGGAAAATCAGCTACGTGAGCTGATTCTCAAACCCCCCCTTTGCTATCCCCCCCTTTCGCCCGACCCGGGTCCAGCGCAAACGCTCCCCCCTCCCCGGCGCGCGGGGAGCGCGCCGCGGGGCGCGCGCCGCGGGGCCGCCCGCCCCTCCAGGCCGCGCCCTGGGTGCGCTCCTCCGCGCCGCCAGCGCGGGGGGGGCCCAGCGCCGCTCCGAGGGCTTCGCGCGGCGCCCTCGGAGGCTCCCTCTGCGGCCACGAACCCCGAAAACCCCCTCGAGCCATGGGACAATCACGACGGGAGGCTGTTCGTTATGTTCGGCCTCTGGGGGTCCTTGCCGGACTTCGGGGCCGTCCAAAAACGACTCGGGGTGAAGAGCCGGTCCTTGGGAAAGAGTCGAGACCTTTGGGGGTCGACGTCATGACAAAATCATGACGTCGGGGGTCTGGGCAGCGGACCCTACCCCTTCAGGTCTCCTGGATGGGGTCGGAGTACGGTCGGACCGAGGTATAAGATCGAGGCCGGCTCGGGGAGGGTACCCCAATGTTCTGCGCGTTCGTTGGGTGTTACTTTGCATCCTGCGGGAGGGTATGCCCTCAGATGTTCGTCAGCCTGGCCCACGGAGGGTCTCGTGTTCTTGAAGGATGCTCTTGTGTCCTAGGACCAGCCGTAGATGGGGGCCAGAGCATCGCGCCGCATCCCCGATGCATCGGCCATGCGGCTCGATGCGGCGCCCGACTTTCTCCACGCCGACGTCGCCGATGCGTTGCCGACGCCGGCGATGCATCGCCGATGCGTTAGCGATGCGGCGCGATCCTCCCAGACCCATCTGCTCGGACCCCATCCAGGTGATCGCTGCGGTTCCTGTCGCCGCTGGGGTACCGGGCACCCCCTCTGGGATTTGCCTGGCCGCAGGCATCCTTCTGAACTTCGGCCGGTCATTCAGAAATCGGCCCTGCAGAGGTAGGATTCACATGTGGTTGCCTATGTATGCTGATGCCACGTATTCTTTCTCTACAGACGACTAACAAGGATTCTAGCACCCTGCTGACGCGCCAGAGCGGTGGCGGACTACGCCGCGAAGCACCTCGAGGAGAACGGTTGCACCTCTGGAGATCAGACGATCGAAACAGGTGCAGTAAGAATTAGGACGAATACCGACAGCATTCCCTGCCACTTTCGAACAGGAGTCGCAGCTGGTGTCAACGCGGACGTTGCGCATGTGATACTACAGGTCCCCTACCCACCAGCGAACGCTGTCGGCTGTGGGACAAAATTTGCTGCTAGGCACTGTGCAGCCAAGACGCTGAAAGAATCGGAGGTTGATAGACCTCCTAGCCTGACACGTTGATTCAGGAATTGGCCGTTTTCGGTTCGCGAGGGGGCGTCGCGGCCGTCATTTTTGCGGGTCCAGGTCCGCCCGTTTCGTTATTGGGCAGTTTTCACTAGAGGGAGGTTTACTGCAGGGAGGTCTGTCCACTGCCGGAAGAAGGACCAGTTGGGGACTCGGAGGGGCCCCGGTTCCTGGGCCGATCCTGAGATCCAGGGCGAGGAGCACACTCGTGGCCGAGGCCCGCCGTCGCCAGACGAGGCGTTGGTTCTTGCTCGGCGCCCCTGGTGGTAGTACGGTGACTGCACCCACGCCTTCGAAGAACAAACAACTCGGAGGTGGACAGACCTCCTACCCTGACACGTCGATTCGCGAATTGGCCGTTTTCGGTTCGCGAGAGGGCGTCGCGGCCGTCATTTTTGCGGGTCCAGGTCCGTCGGTTTCGGTCCTAGGCCGTTTTCACCAGGGGGAGGTTTACTGAAGGGAGGTTTGTCCACCGCCGAGCCTTGTTTCTTACTCAGCGTCCCTGGTGATAGCTGGTGACTGCACCCACGCTTTCGAAGAACAAAAAACGGCATAAACACAAACTATTGGCGCTCCGCGTGGATGCCCTGGATCTGCGCTGGAGCCCCCCTGGCGTCGCCTCCGGCGCCGCCCCTGGCGCGCTCCGCGCGCCAGGGAGGGGGGGGTCCAGCGCAGATCGTGACAATCCGCGCGGACCGTGAAAAAGTCCATGCTTATACCGTTGTTTGTTTCTCTGCGTTTTCCGTACCCATTTCGGGTGTGCCAAGGAGAGGTCTTCGGCAGCCCAGTTTGCAACCCCATGTGGGCGGCGGACGACGAGGGCGGCGATCTGACAGACAGCTCCCAGCCCCGGGCTCTCGCGGGGAACGCCATCCTCATCATTTTCGAGGCGACTGGGACGGAGTGCCCAGGAGATCAGGGGCAAAATTGGGGGGGGGCAAGGTTCGGGGAGGGGGGGGGGGGAACGACGGTTTCGTCGTGGTTTCGTCGAAGTCGCCTACGGCGAGTGACCGCCACCCTCTGCCTTTAGGATACTCATATATGGCCAAACGTTTGGACACATTTTGGCCATGTTATTGGACCATGCGTTCTCCCAGCCGTTGTGGAAACCCTTTGGGAGACACCTGGGGGAGGAAGAGGAGAATGAGGAGGAGAGGGAGCAGAAATGAGGAGAAGGAAGGATGGATGAGGAGACCTCGCGGATCATTATTGGGGCCTCCTGGGAGCTTCCCGGGAGCCTCTTGGAGGCCTCTTGGGGACCTCCTTTGGCCTCCTGCGGCCTGGGGGGGCTTCTAGGAGGCCCTGTGGCTGTCTTACGGCGTTCCTGGCCCGTCTGACACCGTCGGAAGCCGTCTTGGGAGTCTCTTTGGGCCGTCTTGGGGCACGCTTGGGGCGCTTCAGGGTCGTCTTGGAGGCCATCTTGGGCGTCTTGGAGAGGCCTCTTTAGACCGTCTTGGGGCCCTTTGGGGGCCGTCTCGGGAGCCTCGTGGGCCGTCCTGGGGCCATCTTGGAGGCCTCTTGGGTGATTTTGGGGGCCTCTTGGGCCTTCGGGATGCCGTGGGAAGGCCAAAGAGAAGCAAATGCCCAAATCCGTCAAAAACCTAAGAACAGTCAATGATTTTGGTTTCTTCGGCCTCCATGAGACCCTTTGGGGCCGTCTTACGAGCCTCTTGGGCGCTTATTGGGCCGTCTTTGGCTCTGTTGGACCATCTTGGAGGTCTTGGAGGCATCCTGGGACCGTCTTGGCGGCCGTATTGGGGCGATCTTGGGCCCTCTTGGGGCCATGTTGGCTGTCTTGGAGGCATCTTGGGACCGTCCTGGTGGCCGTATTGGGGCGATCTTGGATTCCGCCGCCGAGCCGGCACCGGCCGCATTTTCGGGAGGGCACCTCCCCCGATCCATGGATTTGGCGACCGCCCTCCAAATCCATTGATCGCTAATCTTAAGTCGGGCCTGTCCCTCTACAGAGGGGATATTCAAAGATAGTCCAAGAACAGTCTGGGGACGATTTTTTGTATATGTTTGAAAATGTTTGGGGCATTTTCAGGGTATTGTTTGTTTTTCGTCCAAAATCCCCCTGTAGGGGGACAGGCCTGACCTAACGCTAATCCATGTCTGCGCGCCCACGACCCACGGAGAGCTCTTCCGAGAAGCACCAAAAACTTGCCACACGTTCCGCACGCCGAGCTTCCCCATGTAGCCAGTCAGAGGAGGAAAAGGTACCCATACCTCTACCCATTGTTCATTTCTAAGTATTCGAAAGTTCTTTGTTTTTTTTGAGAACCAACATCCGCTCATTCCTAATTGTTCTACCCTGGGCCTCTTCCTGGCCACTAGGGGGCCAGGAACAATTAGAAACGAACACAATTAGAAATGAGCACGATTAGAAATGAACGACGTGTACCTTTAGCCCGTTTTCTCCTTTTTGGGGCCTCCTGGGAGGCCTTCGTCGCCACCGCTGGATTCGACTCGAGATTCTGGTCAGAACGCACCGGAGTAGCGGTATCGGACTTGTTGGTTTCCCCAGCAAGCCGGCGGCGGATGACGGAAAGAGCGCGCAGCGTCGCGATCCGTTAGCTGGGAGACAAGGGGAGTGTGAGGGGGTTTGCAGGACCCGTTGCAGATGACGGAAAGCGCGCGTGGCGTCGCGATCTGTTGGGCGGGAGACATAACAAGGAGGTGGGGGCAGCCCGGGCGTCGGATTTGATCGCCCCAAGTTTCGGCCATGTTCGGCCCAAGACGACCCAAGTCGGCCCCAAGAGCGCACAAGATGCTCCCAAGACGGCCCAAGAGGCCCACAAGGCGGCCTAACATGCTTCCAGCACGGTCTCAGGGAGGCCCACGAGGACCCCAAGACGTCCCCAAGACGGCCCAAGAGCGTCCAAAGTGAGTCCAAGAAGGCCTCAAGACGGCCAGAGAGGCCCTCAAGACGCTCCAAGAGGCTCCCCAAACGACCCCCCACATTGTAAGCATCTTCCCGCTTCCTCCGGAAAACATGCGTTTGTGGTACATTCGTTTCATTTGTTTAGTCTGAACGGCGTCCAAGACGGCCCAAGAGGCTCCCAAGACCCGACGGCCCAAGAGACCCCAAGGGGGCCACAAGACGGCCCAAGTGGGCTCCAAGACGGCTCAAGAGAGTCCCAAGAAACCAAAGAGAGGCTCCTGAGGACCCCTAAGAGTTCCCAAGAGAGCCCCAAGAGAGCCACAGAAGGTCCCTAAGAGAGCCCCGAGAGGGCCCCAAGACGGCCCAAGCCCCCCAAGACGGCCCAGCATCTGGAAGCCGAAAACATAGAAACGCGAATATATATATATATATATATATATATATATATAAGGATAGTAAATGAGTTGTGCCTCTTTGGGTCCTCTTGGGAGTGCTCCTGGAAGCCTCTTCAGGCGTCTTGGAGGCGTGTTGTGTTGTCTAGAGGCCATCCTTGGCGTCTTGGAGTCATCATTCGGCGAGTCTGGGCCCTCTGGGACTGTCTGGGCGCCCTCCCGGGGAAGGGGACCGTCCCAGAGGCCCTCGCGGGTCGCCCCGGAAGCGCCCAGCGGCGGATTACGTTTTCGTTTGTTTTCCACTGGGGAGGAGGAGGAGGAGGAGGATGAGGAGGAGGTGTTCTAGCTTCGGGACGTGCTCCAGCAGCCGCGCATCGCCGAGAGCGTTCTGGGGGTGCCCGAACCGTCCCGGACGGCTGCCTGAGGCCCGCGGCACGGCCCGAAAACCAGTCGCATCAGGAGCAGCGTTCGGGGGGGATAGGTTCGGGGGGGGGCTGTCCTTCGCCCCCTCCTCTCCTTCTTCCTCTTTCCTCCTCCCCCCTCGCAAAACATCCTCCCCCCTCGCCTCCTTCCAGTTTCCTCCCCCCCTCCCCTCCTCCTCCTCCTCCTTCCTCCCCCCCTCGCCTCCTCCCTCCCTCCTCCTTCCCCTCGCAAGAGATGTCGCCGCGCCCCGCCGTGTGGCTGAGGCGGCGTGGCCGCGGCGAACCTCTGGCCTCCGCTCCCGCCCCGCCGGGCCCTGCCGGAGCGGCCTGTGGAGTGGTCGTGTCGTCCCTCCCCGTGCGTGTCCGGCGGTGCTTCGTGCAGCTCGCGTCTAACAGTGCCAGTCGCCGCTCGGCCGCCTTCGGCACATCTCTCGGAGGAGGAAAAGGTTCAGGAGGGGAAGAAACACACAGACACAATGAACCGTCGATGTCTCAGAGAATGTGGGAAAATATGGGCAGTGGGGGGGAAGACAGAAACCCAGAAACCCAGTGGGGAATCTTCTGATTTGTGTGTATTTATTTGTGTGTCCCAGGGCCCCCAGAAAGGTACCCGTACCTTGCGCCCTTCGGCCGTTTCTCCCTTTTTTGAGCCTCCTCGCAGGATCTCGTCGCCACCGCCGGATTCGCAGTGAAATTCTTGTCAGAACGCACCCCAGGAGAGGTCCGGGGAGTGGCGGTAGCGGTCCCTCTTGGGTTTCCCCAATCTCGTGTCTTTCTCCCTGCCTCTCTCTCTCTATATGTGTATATCTATACATTATATATTTACACATATATATATATATATCCCTCCTCACTCGTTTGGCGCTCTCTCCCCTTCGCTCCTGCCCGTCCCCCCCATCACCAAGGATCGGGTGTTGCTAGAAGCGCCCCTGGCCCAAGGTGCCCCCAGCTTTTCACTCCATGTTGGAGCCCCTGGGGCCCTCTGGGCCTCGCGAGGGGTGCCCTGTGGAGGCCTCCTGGGCCACCCCGAGAATCCTGGGGGTGCTCAGGAGGGGAAAAAGCACACAGACACAAGTCATCGTCGATCCCGAGAAAATACGGGAAAACATGGGAAGTGGGTTGGAAGACGAAGACCCCCCAAATATGAAAACAAATATGGGGAATCTTTTGATTGGTGTGTATTTCTTTCTGTGTCCTGGGGCCCCTTCAGGTGCTTTGGGCCAGGGGAGTTTCCGAGCAACACCCGAAAAAAGAGGGGCAGGGAGAGCCTCCAACGCACTCGGGCGTGGTTTCTGTCTCCTGGCCACGACGGCCCCACGGCCCCCCGTGTGGGAGGCGGCCGTCGCCGGCGCGCGGCGCGAACGGGCGCGCCGCGGGGTGCCCAGGGCGCTGCTCAACTTGTGCCTTGAGCTAAGGGAACAAAAAGTCACATAAACATCAAAACCCGGATTCACAAAGGTGAAGCAAAGTTAGACTCCCTGGTGCCCCTCGTCGTGTCTCACTCTCGCGCGCGCTCGCCGCGTGTCTGCCGCTGTGTGGAGCTAATTCGGAGGTCCGCGCGGATTTCTCGGATCGGCGCTGGGCCCCCCCGGCGGCGCCTCCGGCGCCGCCCCTGGCGCGCTCCGCGCGCCGGGGAGGGGGGGCCCCAGCGCCGATCCGAGAAATCCGCGCGGGTCTCCGAGTTTTGATGTTTATGTCACTTTTTGCGCCCCTATGAGCCGCGTGCACGGTGGCGCGCCGGGCACTCCAAGGCACTCCTCGCTCCTTCCTGTCAGGCAGTGGCGAAGCGTCCCAGCGTGCCTACAAGACCCACCAGCACAAGGTTCTAAGAGCTTGTTTGGGTCTGCACGACATGTTCTTGTTCGTTTCTGGCTGGGACTGTTTTGTCTTGACACATCGAGATTATGTTGCAAGATCATGGCTTCTGTTATCAAAACATCTTTGAGTTCTAAGGATATTTCGTGGTAGGCCTATAGGAATGCCGGGACGGTCGGTCCCTTCTAAATCCTCTCCTTTCGCATGAGCACGCTCGCTCCTTCTGCAGGCCACGGTTCAGTGCGTGAGCTTGTCTATCGCAGGCCGGTTCCTGTGCGTTCCCTGGCTTGCCCAGCGAATTTTTGATTTGGCGCAGCGGTCAGGGCCGAGTCGGGTGAAGCTCCGTGGTCGCGCTCCTTCCTCCTCGGAATCAAGAAATGTTCGGGGGGGGGCACATCGACCCCCGATGGCCCATCCATCGCAGAGAGAGGGGCCCGATGGTCTGCCCAGCGTGCGGATCCGCCGTCGGGGGACTATCGCCGATTGCTCGGCGATGCATCACTGATCTCAGCTCGACTGGGCCAGTCTCCCCCCCCCACATAGTGCCTCCTCCAGGAGACGAGTGCGACGCAAAGTCCAGCAACCTGCTGACCGAGCGCAACATGAACGCGATGAAGAGGTTCGAGGACACAGGGGCTGGGCTTCCAAGAGTCAAGAGGGACAAAAAACACAGACACAATTAATCGTCGACTCCCAGGAACAAAAATAAGAAAATATGGGAAGTTGGGGGGAAGACGAAAACATAAAAATTAGAAAATATGGGGAATCCTGGGATTTGTGTGTATTTATTTGTGTGCCCCTGGGCCCCTTCAAAGAGGGCGGGTGGACTTCGAAGAAGGCAGGGGGGGCTTCTTGGCAACATTGGAGGGCCCTGGAGGTTTCTGCGCAGCCTTCTCGCAGAAGCTTCTGGGTCGTTCTAGGAAGACCCCGCCCCTCCTCCTCCTCCTCCTCCTCCTCCTCCTCCTCCCTCCTCCTTCTTTCTCCTCCTCCTCCTCTCTCTCCTTCTCCTCCTCCTCTCCCTCCTCCCTCCCCTCCTCCTCCTCCTCCCTCCTCCTCCTCCCTCCCTCCTCCTCCTCCTCCTCTCTTCCTCCTGCTCCTCTTCTCCCCTCCTCCTCCTCCTCCTCTCCTCCTCCTCCTTCCCTCCTCCTCCTCCTCTCTCCTCCTCCTCCTCTCTCTCCTCTCCTCCTCCTCCTCCTCCTCCTCCTCCTCCCTGCCCCCGTCCCTCTTGCCTTCTCCGGAAGGCTGCCCTCCTGGCGCCACACCCCCATTGTGGGCGCGCCC
The DNA here is from genome assembly GCA_963575745.1 of Prorocentrum cordatum. NCBI lineage: Eukaryota > Dinophyceae > Prorocentrales > Prorocentraceae > Prorocentrum > Prorocentrum cordatum. The sequence goes on along the minus strand of CAUYUJ010006936.1, from coordinate 404,795 downwards.
AGGACAGGCTCTTCGGCTCGGTGGACTTCCAGGAGGACTACTGCCTCCTCTGGTACCCCGCGTCTGGCGGCGAGCCAGTCTGCACGCCTCCGACCTCCATTTCGGGTGCCGCCAGGGGTGGGCCCTGGCCCCAAGGTGTCCCCAGGACTCCCCCCCAGGGAGGCCGAGGCGGCCTCCAGAGCACCCCCAGCGAGGCCAAGAGGGCCCCGGTGGCTCGAAGATGGTACGAGAAGCTGGGGACACCTCGGGCCAGGGCCACCCTCAGCAGAACCCGGTCCATGCTCGCCCAGCTGTATGTCGACGGCCCAGAGGTGCCCGCGACCGTGAAGGAGAACTTCGACGCGGGATTCGGCAACCCCCTGGGGGCGTGCATGTGCTCCCTGACGGACGTCGTAGAAGAAAACGCAGCTGATACACATGAGTTTTCGGAGCTCCATGCAGGTTTCTTGGACCTGCGCATGGGCCCCCCTGGCAACACCTCCGGCGCCGCTCCTGGCGCTCGCGGAGCAGTGAGTCAGCGCCGATCCAAGAAATCCGCGCGGAGCTCCGAAAGCTGATATTCGTGCTCTGTGCAGCAGCTTCTCCCCCCAGGACGAGCCCTGCGCAAAGTGCGAGTCGCTGGCCGCCCAGGAGCAGGCGGTGGATTGCATGGCGTCCGCCCACGGCGACGCGACCCAGGCCTCCCTGGCCCACACGGTGGGCCAGGTCTGCTCCGCCCTGCAGGCCAGCAACCTCTCCTGCCAGTTCGCGGCCCCGTTCCTGTCTCCCGTCTGCTCCTCCCCCGCCTGGGACCACACCCGGCACGGGAGCGCACAGCCTCTGCGGGGCGGTGCTCTGCAGCGGCTCCTCGAGGCGGCCTGCAACCCGCACAACCCGCTCATGTCGCCGCTGCGCAGGTTTGTCCTGCCCTCGTTCGCGTGCCAGGATAGTTTTCTCGCCGAGCACGGCACTCGAAGAAGAAACTTCAACAACAGAAGCAGAAATTGTCGGAGTTCCGCGCGCGGAAGTGTTGGATCGGCGTTGGCCCTTCTTGGCGCCTTTGGCGCCGCCACTGTCGTGTTCCGCGCGCCAGGGAGGCGGGCCCAGCGCCTTTCCAAGAAATCCGCGCGGACCTCCGAAAGTTGTATGTGTATGCAATGTGTTACTCCTCTAGGCACGCCGTTCTTGATGTCGATCTGGCTGATGGGGCACGATGGCGATAATCAGGACGAGCTGGAGAACGAGTATGCGAGCAAGCTGTGGAGCCTGTACCAGGAGGCCTCGGCGGAGACCATAGCCGAAACGAACGGCGAGGTCAGGCCCATGATGTTCACGCAGTTCACGGCCCTTAAGTCGATGGAGAGCCTGCTCATCCACGATGTCGCCCTGGCCGTCGGTTCGTTCCTCGTCGTGTTCCTCTACATGTGGTTCACGACCGAGTCTTTTTTCCTCTCGAGCATGGGGATGTTCCAGGTGGTGATGTCCTGCCCACCGGCCTTCCTTGTCTGGAAGGTCCTTTTTCCCGACGGGGTCGGTTTTCTGCAGTTCCTGACTATTTTTATGATCCATGGGGCTGGCGCCACACATCCGCCGACCCTTTGAGCTGTATCGTTCGCATACTGTGTCGTATAGTTCGGTTGCGGATGTTCGTGTCTTTGCGATTTGTGTTGAAGGCGTGTTGATTACCGCAAAGGGAAGGGGGGGCCCTTCGGCAACACCTAGAGGGTCTATCGGGGTCCTCTGCTGGGTGCCCTGTGGGCCGCCTCGGGCGTCAGGGGCACCTAGATAGGATAATCAGGCTATGTTCGGAGGCTTCGGGGCGTGGGGCACAGTCGGGCCGAACGGAAGGGGGAGGATAGGGAAAGGGGGGGTTATGAAATCTGCTGCATGCAGCTCGTTTCGGCCCCGCCGCCGGGCCCATTCCTCGATGCATGGGCGCCTCCTGGCGCCGGGAGGCGCTGGGAAAATCAGCTACGTGAGCTGATTCTCCACCCTAACCTGTGCCATCCCCCCTTTCGTTTTCCCAGATATGGGCATGGGGGAGGGTCTTGGTGTACGCTTGCCTTCGTTATCTATTAGCCATGGACTAACAATTGTTTTTCAATTAACTATTATCGTCCCTTATGCGTTATCTATTATTCATCGCTACTTCTGCGTTATTCCTTGAAAAAACGGCGTCCTTCCTTATTTATCGTTCCTTAGGTCAGGCCGATGGCTGTATGGGCATGGGGGAGGGTTCTGGTGTATGCTTGTCTCTGTCATGGGCCTCTTCAGAGGGCTCGCTCTGGCCGTTGCAGGTTCCTCCTTGGGGCCGTCTCTTGGGCCGCCTCGGGATGCCGTTCTTCCGATCACTCGTGGCGTCTGCTTCGGGGTGTGTCCTCCTCCTCCTCCTCCTCCTCCTCCGCCGCCGCCGCCGCCTCCTCTTCCTCCTCCTCCACCGCCTTCGCCTCCACCTCCGCCTCCGCCGCCGCCGCCTCCGCCGCCGCCGCCGCCGCCGCCGCCGCCTCCGCCTCCTCCTCCTCCTCCTCCTAGACCCTCTCCCCGCCCATCTCCCATTTCCACTCCTGCCATTCCTTTTCTTTCCGCCCTCTATCATTGGCTATGTGCCCCCGCACACGCGCCGCTGCTCCATCGCATCGTACAACCGCGGGCAAGGCGTCAGCGCATCGTACAACCGTGGACCGGCATAGAGCTCGCAGTGGCGTGTATCTCGTGTTCGTTCTTCTCTCTCTCTCTCTCTCCCCTTCTCCCCCTCTCTCTCTCTCTCTCTCTCTCTCTCTCTCTCTCTCTCTCTCTCTCCTCTTCTCTCTATCTCTCTCTCTCTTTCTCTCTCTCTCTCTGTTTTTTTTTCTCTCTCTCTCTCTCTCTCTCTTTCTCTCTCTCTCTCTCTCTCTCTCTCTCTCTTTCTCTCAGTATCAGCATGTCGAATATATGAATGATTCAGTCTATCATCGCCTCTTTTCGCGGCTGGTTGCTGCTGGTTGCGGCCAGTTGGTGTTCTTCGCATTCACCAGCGCTTGCCGCAGTCGTTTGTTGTTGCATGTTGCTGATGCTGATTGCTGCTGTTGTGTGCTGGTCCTTGCTCATATTGACTCCGCCGCTGTTGGTTCTGCTGCTGTGTGCTGGTGATGCATGCTGACGGTGCGGGCTTGCTGCGGCTGACTGCTGCTTGCAGCCTGCTGCTGCTTTATGTCTCTGCCGCAGGATCCACCGCTGCCAGTGCGCCGCGGCGGAGGCTCCTGGTACACTCCTGGAGCGTCGTGGGCCGCCTTGGGGGCCTTGGCATCGCTCGGACGTGTGCATTTTTCCTTCGGCGAGGACCATCGAGGAGCATCCTCCATCATGTGGCGAAAAAACCACGCACGAAACAAACAAAACACGGGGAATGGACGTCCGAGCGATGGCGAGGGGCGCGCCCGCGGCCCCACTTGGGAGGCATCCGCGGCGCCCTGCCCGCCCGGCGGGCTGCTTCGGGCCACGGCCCGCTCCGTGGCCGCTTCGGGCCGCCTCGGGCGCATCCCCGGGGCGCCCTCGGCAACAAAAAAAAAAAAAACGCTGCATGTATAAGGGCACCAAAAAAAACACGTAAAGAAACAGCTACAAAAGAAAATAAACACAAAAATTACGTTACCGAGGAACCCCACATATTTATATGATGGCTGGAGAGATGAGAGCTGAAGTTAAGCATGTGATAATGATGTTGGTGGCCGTTGCCCCGCCGATACCGCTGTGCCCTGGACGACCGTCTTGGACAGCGGCCGCGGTGAGAGACCACCCCCTGCGCACCCCCTTATGGTGTCGAGAATATGTCATGCCTGCTGTGCCCTGGACGACCGTCACGGATAGCGGCCGCGGTGAGAGACCACCCCCTGCGCACCCCCTATGGTGTCGAGAATATGCCATGCTGCTGTGCCCTGGACGACCGTCACGGATAGCGGCCGCGGTGAGAGACCACCCCCTGCGCACCCCCTATGGTGTCGAGAATATGCCATGCCTGCTGTGGACGACCTCACGGACGACCGTCACGGATAGCGGCCGCGGTGAGAGACCACCCCCTGCGCACCCCCTTATGGTGTCGAGAATCTGCCATGCCTGCTGTGCCCTGGACGACCGTCACGGATAGCGGCCGCGGTGAGAGACCACCCCCTGCGCACCCCCTATGGTGTCGAGAATATGCCATGCCTGCTGTGCCCTGGACGACCGTCACGGATAGCGGCCGCGGTGAGAGACCACCCCCTGCGCACCCCCTATGGTGTCGAGAATATGCCATGCCTGCTGTGCCCTGGACGACCGTCACGGATAGCGGCCGCGGTAAGAGACCACCCCCTGCGCACCCCCTATGGTGTCGAGAATATGCCATGCCTGCTGTGCCCTGGACGACCGTCACGGATAGCGGCCGCGGTGAGAGACCACCCCCTGCGCACCCCCTATGGTGTCGAGAATATGCCATGCCTGCTGTGCCCTGGACGACTGTCACGGATAGCGGCCGCGGTGAGAGACCACCCCTTGCGCACCCCCTATGGTGTCGAGAATATGCCATGCCTGCTGTGCCCTGGACGACCGTCACGGATAGCGGCCGCGGTGAGAGACCACCCCCTGCGCACCCCCTTATGGTGTCGAGAATATGCCATGCCTGCTGTGCCCTGGACGACCGTCACGGATAGCGGCCGCGGTGAGAGACCACCCCCTGCGCACCCCCTACGCTGTCGAGATAGCCATGCCTGCTGTGCCCTGACGATGAATGCCTGCCTGTGCCTGCTGTGCCCTGGCGACCGTCACGGATAGCGGCCGCGGTAAGAGACCACCCTATTTGGCGCACACCTTATGGTGTCGTGAATTCTGCCATGCCTGCTGTACCTGGACGACCGTCACGGATAGCGGCCGCGCCGCGGTGAGAGACCACCCCTGCGCCACACCCTATGTGTCGAGGATATGCCATGCCTGCATGTGCCCTGGGGACGACTGTTCTACGGATCGCGGCCGCGGTCGAGAGAGACCACCCTTTGCCGCCCCCTTATGGTGTCGAGAATATTGGGGAGGCGGGGGGGGACATGCCTGCTGTGCCCTGGACGACCGTCACGGATAGCGGCCGAGGTAAGAGACCACCCCCTGCGCACCCCCTATGGTGTCGAGAATATGCCATGCCTGCTGTGCCCTGGGCGACCGTCACGGATGGCGGCCGCGGTGAGAGACCACACCTTGCGCACCCCCTCTGGTGTCGAGAATATGTCATGCCTGCTGTGCCCTTGACGACTGTCACGGACAGCGGCCGCGGTAAGAGACCACCCCTTGCGCACCCCCTACGCTGCCGAGAATATGCCAATGGTTGCTGTGACCTGGACGGACCGTCACGGATAGCGGCCGCGGTAAGAGACCACCCCCTGCGCACCCCCTATGGTGTCGAGAATATGCCATGCCTGCTGTGCCCTGGACGACCGTCACGGATAGCGGCCGCGGTAAGAGACCACCCCCTGCGCACCCCCTATGGTGTCGAGAATCTGCCATGCCTGCTGTGCCCTGGACGACCGTCACGGATAGCGGCCGCGGTGAAAGACCACCCCCTGCGCACCCCCTACGCTGTCGAGAATATGCCATGCCTGCTGTGCCCTGGACGACCGTCACGGATAGCGGCCGCGGTGAGAGACCAGCCCCTGCGCACCCCCTACGCTGCTGTGCATGTGCTGTGCTGTGCTGTGCTGTGCTGTGCTGTGCTGTGCTGTGCTGCGCTGTGTAAGAAGGAGAGAGGGGAGGAGGAGACGCGGGTGCGCCGCGGCAGGGAAGAAAACCAGAACCCCACGAAACACGTGGGGAAGAAACAACATGTAACGTGTTTTGTTTTGAACCAATGCCTCGCCGCCGTGGGCGCGCTGCTCGGGGGACCCTCGGCGGCCGCCCCCTCGGAGCCTCTCCGGGCTCTCGGCGCGCCCGCGGCCCCTCCTCTCGGGCCGCCTCGGGGCCGGCCTCGGGCCCTCCCGGATAGGCCTTCGGGGGCCTCCCGAGGCAGGCCTGGGCCGAAGCGCGCGGGGGGCCGGCCTTGGGGCTGCCTGTCGCCCTCGGCCCGTTGGGGCCCCTCGCGGGGCTTTCCCGGGGCGTCGAGCGCCCGAGGGGCTTCTCGCACCAGTCCTGGGGCCTCTTGAGCTGGCCGGCCCTCTCGTGCCGCCCGCGGCCCATCGCGGGGGCGGTCAAGGGCCGGGGCCCGTCCAGGTGCTCTGCTGGGCCATGCCGGGGACCCCAGGCGCGATGTTCTCTCAGGCCGCCGCAGACCCAGTTTGGCCGTTTGGCCACGCTGGGAGCGTTGGGGCCGAGCTGTGGGCGCGTTGGGGGGGACCTCTCGGGCCCTCGGGGGGGGCCTCGGAGCCTTCCTGGAGCGGCTTGAAGCAAAGAGCGCGGACGCTGCAAGCAGCGCGAAAACCGGAGCGTGCTCCCTGATTTGGGCCGTCTGGGGTTTCCCATTGGGGCCCTCTCTCGGGGCCTCTTGGGGTCGCTCGTGCGCTTGCCGCGCTTTTGGCGTGGATGCTGCCCGCGGTTTGGGAGGGCCCTTGGGCCGCCGTGGCGGCCTCCCGTGCCTGCTGGGCCTTCACTGGCCCGTCGTGCCGGGCCTACGGCTCCCGTGCACTCCCCTCGGGGACAGCGATACGGGGGGGATAGGGAGAGGGGGGGGGAACGCATCGACCCCCAAATCGTTCCATTGATCACCGAGATGGGGCCAAAAGCCCCACCCCGCCCAGGAAGGTGCCGTTTCGCTATCGGGGCCTGTCACGGATCAATCGGCGATGTATCGCCGATTCCAGGTCGATGCACCCCCTTTTTAATGCCCGTCCCGCCATATCGTTGCCCCCATCCCCTGCCCCATCTCGCGCACTTGTTTCTGTCGGCCACGCGCAGAGAGATGTAGGGGGAGGGGGCGAAGCCTTCTCAGAAGTACCCCAGCTTCTTAGAATGCGCGGGCCCTTCCTATAGATGGGAGGGCCCGCGCCTTCTAAGCAGCAGCCTCCTTCTAAGAAGCCGTCCCCCCTATCCCTACCCCCTTGTGCGCGCCGCCAAGCGAGGCCGCGGAGGCACGGCGGCGATGGCCCGCGGCAGGACCGGGGGATAGGCAGAGGAGGGGATGCATCGACCCCCAATCGCCCCATGGATCGCCGATGGGGGCCTGAAAGCCCCACCCCGCCCAGGAAGGTGCGGCTTCGCCATCGGGGGCCGATCCCCCCTTTCTTGGCATCGCTCGGACGTGTGCATGTTTCCCTCGGCGAGGGCCTGGTGCATCTGAGATCACCTTGCCAAAATACACAGGCGCACAAAGCCGCCAAAAATGCACGGGGAATGGGCGCCCAAGCGATGGCCAGTTGCGCGCGCTGGGATCCAACCCCTCGGTCGAAGAAGGCACACCCGGCCTCGGAGGCGCTTGGGCCACGCACCAGGCAGGGGGCGCGGAGGAGGGAGGAGAGGCGGCCCGCGCAGAGGGGGAGGGAATAATGATATGATTACTGGTAGACTTGGTGGTATTATTAGCCGTATTATTAATAGTATGATTCCCTACCTAGGCTCTGCCTAGAAGGGTTCTTATTGTCTTGGCTTAAAGGGGCCGGGCAGTGGATATCGCCCCGGGCGGTTCCCCCAGGATCCGCCCCGCGGTTCCCCCAGTTACGCCCCCGTAGCTTAGCGTTGCTGATATCATCTTATCTTAGCGTATGTGCATCTTAGCTTAGATTAGCTTCATCTTAGCTTAGCTTAGCTACCGAATTCCCTACCTAGGCTCTGCCTAGAGGGTTAGTTTAGCTTCGCTTAGCTTAGCATAGCGCAGCGCTGCATTAGCATAGCATAGCATAGCATAGCACAGCATGTCATAGCATATCCTAGCATAACGCAGCATAGCATAGCATAGCATATCATAGCGCAGCTTAGCATAGTATATCATAGCATAGCTTAGGTTCGCACAGCGCAGCATGATATAGCATAGCTTAGCATAGCATGACATTGCATACCATAGCATAGCGCAGCATATCATACCATAGCATATCATAGCATACCATGTCATAGCATAACATAACGTGTCATAGTATGACAGAGCACAGCATAGCATAGCAACTAATGCTGCTGTCCTAGGGTCCCCAACTTCTAGGTAGGGTCGCACTGGGGCAATTATGTATATGCTTAGTTGTTTGTGTTAGTGTTCTTAGTGCTGGTATTATTAGGAGGGCGAGTAGGGGGAGGGGGAGAGGCGGCCCGCGGAGAGGGGCGGAAAAAGGAGGACGAGGATGGGCGAGAAGGGGAGGAGGGGCGAGGAGAAGGGGGAGGAGGAGGAGGAGGAGGAGGAGGAGGAGGAGGAGGAGCAGGAGGAGGAGCAGGAGGAGGAGCAGGAGCAGGAGCAGGGAGGAGGAGGAA
>CAUYUJ010006936.1:307108-396334 GCA_963575745.1 Prorocentrum cordatum | reverse complement strand
GTATTCATAGTGATACGGACAGGTGTGCGATATCGACGTAATTCGTGTTACCATTGCCATCTAGTCCCCCTCACGTCATTCTATCCCCGATAATAGGCGGCACAGCGCGCGAACCTAGCGATGTTCGACCCTCCCCCCCCCGCGCGCACCCTGGCGAATTCATGTGATGAAAATCACATGTGGGCAACAATTTTCCCACATGAGACCACGCGAGCCGCTCGCGTTCAACCTGTTGCCCACGTGAGACCACGCGAGCCGCTCGTGTCCAACCATTTCCCACATGGGACCACGCGAGCCGCGCGCGCACGTCGAAATCACGCGGACGGCCTTGCGCGCTTGCTGAAGGGGCACGTTCCTCGTCGAATGATAGATGGCGGGCCACGTGTTCACGCTGGCCGCGCGTGCACGTCGAAATCGTTCCAGCACCGCATCAGCGGCACGTGGACATCACCGTCGTCATGAGCGTCACCAGCATCGGCGCCGACACTGGCCATGCAGTCGTCATCGTCATCATCGCCACCACCATTACTACTATCATAATTGTTGCCGCTGGTGTCGACGTCATCGCTGTACACCCTAGGCGATGCTTAAGAACAGTTAAATGTTCGACCAGAGTCTCGATTATTCTTAATGCTTCAATGTAAACCCTATGAGTCCAATAGAAATAATTCTGTGTTTCTTATCCAAATCTGAGACTATGAATGTCTTAACCCATGATTTCTTGAGCATTTCGCCGGGTGTACCGCGCCCGCCCGGGCCACCAACCCGCATTGCAGTGCCCGCGTGCCAGCGCGGCCTCTGTCATGCGCTCGGACGTTGCCATTGGTATGCGCCATCGCGGCCGCATCGGTTGTGCCAAACCAGCTACAGTCGGGGCCCTGAAGAAGGAACCCTTTTCGTTGGGGAGGGGCTCCGTGTTCCTTAAGTGTTTCACAGCTTGCCTCAGGTGTTCCTCATGTTTCCGATAGGAAATCGAAGGTAAATTGAATGGAACAAAGGGGCCTCGTTCCTTATTTAGGGTTCCTTAGGTCAACGCCCCGACTGTAGCAGCTCTGCGCGCGGGCTTGCAAGCGCCAGCGCGGCCGCAGAGACGCGCCAACCATGACCAAGTAGACCGACCCGCAAGTGCACCGCATGGGTTTCGCAAGCCGAGTCGCGGGCGGGAGGGTGGGAGAGCTGCGGTTGGCAGTTCCAAATTCCTCAAACATGAACTGCACCACGCAGGTTGCTCCACATAGCATGCTCGACCACACTGTTTTGGGCCCACGTTGGCTAGTAGTGCGTCCCTGTCGCACCCCCAGTCATGTCAGCCGGGCGGACCAGGCGTGTCGCGTGATATCTACCTAGCTACAGCCTAAGAATGGAGGGCGGCCCTTTTTGAACAAAAAATGCAACAACAAAAAGTGACCCTCGCTTTCACGGATGGAGGGTGGCCCGTTTTCAACATTTGGTTTTCGCTCTCGCGCATCACGCACTCGTCTGAAATATTGCAAACGTTTCACGGATGGAGGTCGGTCCGTTTTCAAGGTATGGTTCTCGTTCTAGCGCCGCGCACATTCGTCCTCAACATTTGCAACACTTTGCAGGATGGGGGCTGTTCTTTCGTTTAAGATGTGGATCTCGCTTCAGCGTTGCGCGCATGTTGCACCACGAGTTCCCCGTAATTGTAAGGATGCGTGAGGCTGACGTCTCAGGGAATGCGTTCCTTCGCAACTGCTCATGGATTGCCCCGCTACTTCTCTGGTTCCCCACGACTGGCCCGTTAGTGCCCCGCGATCGGTCCCCGAAGGGCCCCGCGAGTGGCCCACGTAATGAGTCTGGCCCACAAATGGCCCAGCATTGAAACTGATCCTTTACAGTGGGGGCGCGCATCAAGAAACCATATGGGTTTCGTCAGGGTACCCTGGGTTTCTTCGCTCCTCGCGCTTCGCGATGACTTTCCGCAGCCGTTGAAGGATTTGCTGCGTTCAGGGTGCTCCAGTTTTCCCCTCAAGTGCACCTCGCGCACGGGTTCTCAGGGTTGGGTTTCTTGCGAGGGTTTCTTGCGGCCGCGCCCGCACTGTAGTAACCCACGAATGGCCCACCAATGACCTGCTAATGACTTCTGCCACAGTCGTGGCTCACGTAGGATCTTCGAAAGGCTCGCCTCTCACCTGTCTTTTGCGAGACCATTGGTCCCAGACCAGGCGGCCGTTAGCGTGCCATTCAAGATCCGAAATCAGAGTGAGGCAGTGCCCTTCACGAGAAGCCCCACGGACTGTCGGGGCGCAACAGTCACGTTGATCCGTCGGGTTGTAGGACTCCGTTGATGCGTCTTGGATTCACACTTGTCCCTCATCCTCCTCCCCTTTTTGTCCTTTGCCACTCGGTTCCCCCTTCCCCTGTTCGCTTCCCCTTGCGTTGGACTCATGCCTCTCATCGCCGTTTCCCTCCGATCCCTACTCCGCCTCTTCCTGTTCCCCCATTCCCCCCCTCATTCTTGCGTTGGCCTTCGGGCCCCCCTCGCCCTCGTGTGCGAGCGGTCGTGGTCTGGCAGTCAACTACAATGCAGTCACGGGGGCGAACTCGGGAAACCCTCTGCGATGCGACTGAGCCTGGGAGGGTACCTGAATTGGAGTCAACGGGCCAAGTGTTTCGATTTCCCCCCCTGTGCCCCAGTGCAGTCGTGTGAGGCGCACAGAGTCGATTCGATGAGTGAATCTCCCCGACGCGGGCTGATCTGGTATGCGTCTGCTCTTTAAGGGATGGCTCGAGCTCCAGAGCACGTATGCCTAGTTGCCACCTCGCACTACGTTGATAGACCGTCGGTTTTAGACTGTTTGAGATTCTAAGGTGTTATTCCCGCCCTGTCTTGCATCTCACTTGATATTGACACTGGGAGCCCAAAGCGGCTCGGAAACATCTGGGCCAAGTTTCGCAGAGGTTTGCAGGCTGGGGCCGTCGAGGGCGGCCCTCCTGAACGCCAGCTCCAGTCCACCAGAAACAGTCGGATGACGAGACGGCCCAGCTTGCTCTGAGAGGCGACGATGGGCCATCTTGTGGCACGGAGCAGTTCGGCCTCGTGTGGGTCGCTGCGGCACGAGAGCGCATGGCCACGGGCCGCCGGTTGCCAGGCAGGGGGACATCGGCGACCGCTTCTTCATCCTGGCCGAGGGCAGGGTCGGCGCCTATATGCAGGGCGACGAGGGCGAGAAGGAGGCGCGCACTGCCGGGGGGGGGGACAGGCCGGATCTAGCTGGGGCGCTGTCCACTACACTTGGGGCGGACAGGACCCCCACCCTGACACGTCGATTCGTGAATTGTCCGTTTCCGGCTCTCGAGAGGGCGCCGCGGCCGTCATTTTCCAGGCTTGCGCCCGCCAGGTTTGGGCCCGAGGTCGTTTTTCACTGAACCGCGCTTTGCTGAAGGGGGTCCTTGCCAATCCCCGAGAGGAAGGCGGAGGAGGAGGAGGAGGAGGAGGAGGAGGAGGAGGAGGGAGGGAGGAGCGGGAGGGAGGAGAAGGATGGGAGGGAGGGAGGGAGGGCACGGGAGGGAGGGAGGGAGGGATGGAGGGGAGGGAGGGAGGGAGGGATGTTGGGGACTAGGGAGGGAGGGAGGGAGGGCGGGATGGGGGGAGGAGGAGGGTGGAGTGGAGAGGAGGAGTGAGGAGGAGCGAGGAGGAGGAGGGAGGAGGAGGGAGGGAGGGGAGGAGGAGGAGGAGGGGGAGGGAAGGGAGGCGGTAGGACAGGAAGTGGCGAGGAGGAGGAGGAGGAGGAGGCGGAGGAGGGAGGGAGGAGGAGGAGTAGGCAGGAGGAGGAGGGCGGGAGGAGGGAGGGTATGGGACGCGGAGGGAGGAGGAGGGAGGAGGCGGAGGAGAGAAGAGAGGAGGAGGAAGGGAGGAGGAGGAGGAGGAGGAGGAGGAGGAGGAGGAGGAGGAGGAGGAGGAGGGAGGAGGGGAGGAGGAGGAGGAGGGGAGGAGGAGGAGGAGGGGAGGCAGGAGGAGGAGGAGGAGGGGGAGGGGGAGGGGGAGGGGGAGGGGGAGGGGGAGGGGGAGGGGGAGGGGGGAGGGGGGAGGGGGTGAGGAGGGGGACGGGGGAGGGGGAGGGGAGGGGGAAGGGGGAGGGAGGGGGGTAGGGGGAGGGAAGGGGAGGGTAGGGAGGGAGGGGAGGGAGGGAGGGAGGGAGAGGGAGGGAGGGCGGGAGGGAGGGAGGGAGGGAGGGAGGGAGGGAGGGAGGAGGAGGAGGGAGGGAGGAGGAGGAGCGGCGGCGGCGCTTTGCCTCGAGAGCGGAGAGGTGTCGGTGGTCATCCGGAGTCCCAGCGCCGCCCGTGTTCGCGACATCGAGAGGCGCACCGTCCGCCGGACCCCGCGCGACGGAGGCGTGGTGCCGTGGGCTTTTCCGGACAGCCCCGGGGTGTCTCTTACGGGCGCAGCGGACGGGCACGGCCATCTTCGGGGGCGGAAAAGAGGGGGTGATGACTAGGGGGGGGTGGGGATATCATGGCGGGGGCCATGATATTTCCCCAGATCTTATGGCGCCTCTTCTTATTTCATTACGTCCCTGGCCCCCCCGCTGGGCCGCGCACATGCCGCCGGTCATAATTTGCACCCCCCCCTCTTGGACACCCCCCTCGTGGCCGCTCCCGAAGCGGACGGGCACGGCAATCTGCCACTGCTGTGAAGGGCCTTTGTGGGCCAAGAGGTACAGTCGGGACGTTGACCTAAGGAACCCTAGATAAGGAACGAGGCCCCTTTTTCCCATCAGGTCAAGTTCGATCTCCCATCGAAAACCTGAGGAAAACCAAAGGCGAGCTCTGAAATAATCAAGGAACACGGAGCCCCTCCCCAACGAGAAGGGTTCCTTCTTCAGCGCCCCGGCTGTATAGGAAGCACCAGCTCTCAGGCTTAGATGTCGTTCGAGGTCTCGTATGCGTGGTCCATGGGTTGCTTTGGAGTTGGGGATGCTGCGAAGGCCCGAGAGGCTCTTCGATGGGTGACAGCGTGGGCTTTTGGGCAGCCCCGAGGGGATCAGACGGGGGTTCAGGCCCTTGTTCGGCCGCCATGTGTTGTTGTCGAGGCGTGGAAGGCATATGTTCAAACCTCGTGGGGCGAGTTTTGGAGCTCTTGGGCGGGCGGTCTTCGGGGCGTCTCGGAGCCTGTCGTGTCGGGCAAGTCCACCAGACGCAAAAAAAAACACCTGGCAGGGCTTGTCTTGCCCCCTCCTCATAGTGATCCGTTCTTCTCTCTTCCCCCTCCCTGTCTCCCTCCTCCACCCCTCCCCCTCCACTTCCCTACTCTCTCCTCTCGTCCCCCCCCCTGTCCCCCCCCCCTGTCTCCCTCCATCCTCCCTCTCCACTTCCACTTCCGTCTTCTCCTCCTCCTCCTCCTCCTCCTCCTCCTCCTCCTCCTCCTCCTCCTCCTCATCACACTCCTCCTCCTCGTCCCACTCCTCCTCCTCATCCCACTCCTCCTCATCCCACTCCTCCTCCCCCTCCTTCCCGCCATCTCTTCCTCCTGTCCGAGTCGCGCTGGCCCCGGGCCGAGCTCCGGGCGTGGCGCCGGGAGGCCACCATTCTGCCCCCCCCCCCCCCCGCGCGAGCCACTTGCTCAAGCTGTCCCCGCGAGGCGCTCTTCCGTTCGGCGCTGGCGCCATCGGTCCTCGGCTTCGCTGCACTGCGCAGAGGACTGGGATGCTCGGGGGTGGACAGAACCCCCAACAGTGACACGTCGATTAGTGAATTGTCCGTTTTCGGTTCTTGAGAGGGCGCCGCGGCCGTTATTTTTCAGGCTTGCGCCCGCCAGGTTTGGGCCTCAGGTCGTTTTCGCTAAACCACGTTTTACTAAAGGGGGGTCTGTCCATCCCCGAGATGCGCGAGTGGAGCGAGAAGGCGCAGTTGCAGCAGCCACCCAGGCAGAGGATGGCAGAGCAGATTTTTCAAAGAAGGAAAAGCGACATGAGCATGAACTGTTAGCGCTCCGCGCGGGTTTCTTGGATCGGCGCTGGGCCCCCCCGCGGCGCCTCTGGCGCCGCCCCTGGCTCGCTCCGCGCGCCAGGGAAGAGGGGTGTCCGGCGCAGATCCAAGAAATCCGCGCGGCCGCCAAAAGTTTATATTCATGCCGTTTTGTCTTCCTCTAAGCAGCCACCAAGGCAGAGGAAGGCAGAGCAGATGTGGTTGAAAGGCAGCAGAGCAGAACCAGCTGCCCAACAGGCGAAGCGCCTCCTCTTCGCGAAGTGGAGAGATCAGGCCCTGAATCCAGAGATGGGCCCAGCGCGAAGTGCACCCGGATGCGCACGATTCTTTCTCGCATGGACTTGCCCCGTGCTTGGCACACTCAAAAGACTGAAACTGGTGGCAAGGGCTTCCTGGATGTTTAGCGCCACCTGCTGCCGCGGCGGTTCTGAGCCCATTCGGAGGCACGGAGGCACACTCTTAAGCTACACAGCCTACACTTCCGTATTAGCGCAACTCTACAGCGCCGGTGTTATACATGTTCCGCGTGCGGATCATGTATGGAAAATGCAGGGATTTAGCATTAAAACCAACGATGAGTTCATGCATAAATTTATACATGCATTAACCATGTATTAAAAACTGCCCTGTACCCTTGAGCGGAAAATAGCCGTGCTCGCTGACAGGGCCCGGAGCGAAGAGGGAGGGCGCACCTCCTTGTCCTTCTGCTTCTCTCGTGTTGTCTGCCCCCTCGTCCTCTTGTCTTCGGGGGTGGGTAGGCCTCCTACCCTGGCACGTCGATATTTTTGCGGGTCCAGGTCCGTCGGTTTCGGTCCCAGGCCGTTTTCATTAAAGGGCGGTACGTATACTAAAGGGAGGTTTGTCCACCGCCGATACCAAGCATCCTTCCCCTTCTCATCTTCATGCCCCCGCGAGGTCAAAGTCTACGACACGCAGGCGGGGTCCTTCCCTCGCCGCACGGGGCAGCGGGGGCATCTGTGTACTTCTGGACGGAATGATTGCCCGGGAGTTGGAGTAGTATGTGCCAGACAAAAGTCTGCAACGGTTTTGTTGGGGGAGCACTGGTCACCAGGCTTGCCGCCTGGATGCGCTATTCCTGCGATCCCCCATCAGGCACGCCCCCGTTCGGCGATGCTTGGCCAGAGGTCTTGCGAGCGAGCGAGCTGGAATTGTCAGGGTGGTCAGGGCCATGCGGGGACGTTCGGCGCCACGGCCCGCCACCGGGCCACGATCGCCCAGCCAATTCATTGGAATGTGGCCCCCCTCCTCTTCGTCCTCCTCGTCCTCGTCCTCCTCCTCCTCCACCTCCTCCTCCCTCCTCCTCCTCCTCCTCCTCCTCCTCCTCCTCCTCCTCCTCCTCCTCCTCCTCCTCCTCCTCCTCCTCCAGGGGGTCATCTCCTGGCAGTTGGAGCCCGTAAAGCCAGCGGCATGGATGGACCGGTTGGTCTCCTGGGGCCCAAGACGTTCCAAGATCAAGATCGGTACGTCCACTGCTTTCAGTGCCTCGTGGGTGCCATCCTTTGCCCTAGGTTGTCTCTCTACGGCGTCTCTCAGGCCTGCTTGCGCCCATCAAAGGGCATCGGAGGCCCAAATAAAGCGAGAATGCAAGAAACAGCGGTGAATAGGCGGCCCCTCAGAGGCTTATTGGAGGTTCGAGTGGTTCACTGGCGGCTCTCGTGCGGCCACTCGAGGGCAAATTGGAAATCGCTTGGGGCAGTCCCTTGGCTCCCGTCGCAGTCGGTTTCACTAGGTCGTGTCGGTTCGGTCGGTTGTTGTGTCGGCAGCCTCAGTCTGCCAGACATCTGCATCGGCGTCTTGACGACGATTGTACACAGCACGATTTGGATCAGCACCAGCACGTACAGCAGCACGAGCACCACGACCGGGACCGGCAGCGACCCACGCAGCAGCACCAGTGCATATGGCAGCACCGCCATGCCCACCACGATGGGGACCAGCCGCGCCGCACGCAGCAGTGCCAGGCCAGCCGTTCAGCACTGGCGATAGCACCAACGCCGTCGCCTGCACCAGCGCGGACGCCGCCAACGACGTTAAGATCAGCGCCCATCAGCGCCAACGCCAGCGCTTACACCAGCGCCGAAGCTGGCACCGACGCCAGTACGAACGCCAGCGACTACGGCATCACCACCTCCAGCGCCTACTCTTAACACTTAGCACTAGCGAGGTCAGCACCGACGCCAGCCCAACGCTGGCGGGCACGCTATCACCAGCGCCAGCGCCGACGCCACCACCAATCCAGCCGACCTCTGCGAACTCTTCGGCAACGCTGGCACCAGCGCCAGCGCCTACATTGACGCGGGCGCCAGCACCGACGCCAGCAACAACACCGACGCCTACACCAGAAGCGAGGAACGTTTACTCGGCCAGCTTGTGCGTTGTGACGTTTACTCAGCCAGCAGGCCTGAATGCGTGACGTTTACTCGACCAGCCTGAATACGGACAATACATGTGGTGACGTTTATTATGTTGGCTTGAGCCTTGTGATGATTACTCGGCCGACCTGCACGCGGTGATGGTTATTCGGTCGGCCTGAGTGCGGCCGCGTCTTGTCGACTCAGCGCCGACGCAAACACCGGCGCCTACAACGCCGGCGCCTGCGCCAGCACTTACGCCGGCGCCTATGTCGGCACCAACGCCAGCGCCTACACCAGCACGGGCGCCAGCACCGACGCCAACGGGTGCGCCAGCGCCTGCGCCAACGCCAGCGCCATCATCGACGCCAACATCAGCGCCTGCGATTGCGCCAGCACTGACGCACGCGCCGACCCCATCACCGACGACAGCAAAGACTCCAGCAGCGGGTTGCCCGACAGCTGCCCCGGCAACCGCCCGCGCGGAGCCCACGGAGCCGCCATGGAGCGCCGGGCGCGCCGGCGGGTCGCTGGGGCCCGCGGAGCAGAGGGCGTCCACGCTGCCGCGCCAGCCGCAGCGCGGCCCGCAGGCGCGCGCGGTCACGGGCTCGCCCGCCACGCGGTTGCCGGGCCACGTCTCTGGCAACCGCTGGCATTGGGGGAGCGCAAGGCGCGGGTTTGCCAGGACTCGGGTGCGCCATCGTTCTTTGACGGCCGCGCCTCGGAGTTTGGCGAGGAGGAGTTTCGTGGGACGTCTGCAGCGGGAGGCCTCGTCGAAAGGCAGGCTCGGCCTCGTCATTTTCTTGACGACCTCGTCGGGGATTTCCGAGTCCCCTGTACCCAGGTCTTACGTCCCCCTGATTGCACGAGACCGGCTTTTTTGGGAGCCAACACCGCCAGGCGACCTGCCAGGCTGGGGGCCAGGCGCCTATCAGGCGGCGTCGGCGGCGCCCCCAGCGGCCGCTGGCGGTCCCAGGCGTCAACGATCTCCAGAGCGATGTTGGAGATCGTGGCCGATCGGCGGCCCCCGCGGGCCCCTAGGCGCCCCTGGCAGCGGCCCGGCTGCGCCAGGGCGCCGTTTCAGCGGCGTCGGCAGCGGCCCCAGCGGCCCCGGTCGCCCCCCAGGCGTCTGTCGGTCCGTTGGTTTCGGCTTTGCTGTCGTCGTGGGCGGCGTTGGGCAGCACCCCGCAAACATTGTCGGATCCGCGTGGCGTTCTCTCGGGGCATCCCTGGCCCCATCGGCCTTCTGGGGTGCCCGCACCACGGATCCCAGGTCCCAAAGTGTTGCTTTTCAACTTGTGTTGCGGCCGCAGCCTAATCCCGCCACGTCCCGACCCTAGGACCCTAGGACACCCCAGCCGAAGGGCAGGCGACGTGCTTTGATCGATAATGTGGCGACAGCACGGTCATGAACTGCTCGCTGAACACTGGCGGAGGAATGGCACGCCGAGCGTTCGTAACAGTGGCATAGCTTGCTTCCGGGGGCAATTCTGTTGGGATCGCCTGGAGCAGACAGCTTGCTATTGCTGTTTCGTCGCAACTCCCCCGTCTCCGCCCCCCTCCCCTGTCGCCTCCCATTCTAGAGCAACTGGTGGGTGGGTGGCAGGGGGAACGCGCCAAGCGGGCGCAGATATTGATGTGTCGGGGTGGCCGGAGTGATGCGTACAAGAGTTTCCCATATCTCGGGCCGGACGAAAAGGGGGGGATTGGGAAAGAGGGGGTTACGAAATTTGCTGCATGCAGCTGGTTTCGGCCCCACCGAGGGGCCCATTCCTCGATTCGTAGCCGCCTCTGGCGCTGGGAGGCGCCGGGGAAATCAGCTACGTGAGCTGGTTATCAAACCCCCCCTTTGCTATCCCCCCCTTTCGCCCGACCCGAATACCCCGCATCTGGGGAGCACCATCACTTCAACGGCGCGACGGTTGCTGCAGTCTTGTGGGAACGCTCCACGGTTCCGTTCGTGCCTCTGGTGCTTCTCGGTTGCGCCGAGGGACTTCCGAGGCGCTCGTGAGGCCAGGGGCCTCCGAGCGCCGATGGCGTCTCACGGCGTGCGGGTCGGAGCGGTGGGCCGATTCTGCTGCCAGTCGTCGCCACGGGGACGGCGCGCGCGACGAGAACAAAAAAAAGCCCGAGGGGGACTACTTTGGCGAGATGGCGCTGCTGAAGGCCTGTCCGAGACTGGCGCTGCGACGGGGGGCTTAACAGGGGCAAGGAGTACAGTCAGGGCGCTGAAGAAGAAGGAACCCTTATCGTTGGGGAGGGGCTCGGTGTTCCTTGATTGTTTTACAGTTTGGCTTGGGTTTTCCTGAGGTGTTCGATGGGAACTCCAAGCTTAATTTTTGGGATCAAGGGGCCTCGTTCCTTATTTAAGGTTCCTTAGGTCAACGCCCCGACTGTAGATGCTCGGGGAGGCGTGAGACTCGAGCACGCCGGGGCTCGGGGTCGTCGACGTGTTCTTGTTGACGAGCGCGGCCGGGATTTGGACGGTCCAGCTCGCTGAAGGTGCCCCTGGCCCAAGGTGCCCCAAGCTTTCCGTTCAGTTCTGGACCCCCGGGGACCTTTTGGGCTTCGTGAGGGGTGCTTTGGAGGCCGTGGGGGCCTCCCTGGGCATCCTGGGGGCACCTTGGGCCAGGGACAGACACTTCTAGCAGCACCCGAGTGGATGAGAGTGCTGCCGTGGTGGCGCTGCTTTCGTCCATGTCACGCCTCTCCTCCCATGGACTCTTCTTGCACTCATCTTCCCGAGTTCTGCATCTTGCATGGGAGTGTAGCCAGTACGAGGTAAGACGGGGGGTCATGGACATATAGGCACCGGGAGGTCGACGAACCAGGAGAGATAGATAAGAGTAAGAGGGAAGGACAGAGAGAGTGGGGGGGCATGTAGAGATCAAAGAAATGACGACGTGCGTGTCCCATTTTATTGTTGGAAGATAACAGCCGATGGAATGCTTCAAACATAAAGGGCACTGGCTCGAGCGAGATCACCGCGTCGGGGACCCATACTTCCGACGTCGTAATTTCACCACATCTTACATAAGGCATTATTACTATCAGTGGGGCCTCTCCGCCTCACTCCCGCCTCCTCCCTCCTAATATTCACTCACACTCAGACTGACACACCAACTCACTCATAGTCTAACGCACTCACACTCACACGCATTCGCACTCAGACCGCTCCTACGCAGATTCACTCCTACGCAGACCATTAAATCTGATATCCACTTATACTCATATCCACTCGTACCCAACTTCACTCACAGAGACCACTCGCGGCCATATCATTCACACTCAGATGTACCCATGCTCAGACTTACTTATACCCGTGCCCACCCACTCTTAGACACGCTTACCCAGATTCGCGCACAGTCCGACTCATTCGCGCTCAGCTCTTTCATACTCTGAGTCACTTCACACCCTGGCTTTCCCACACACTCATACACAGCATCAGTTACACCTAGGACCATCACGATGTCGCAGACATGGCATCTTGACAATCCCGGGGGAGCCGCCAGGGGGTGCAGTAGGAGCCTGTTCGCGTCCTGACTGTGGAGGCCTCGAGCCAGACGCCCGTTCGCGGTCTTGGACGCCCTTCTTTTGCGAGCTTTCTAGCCACCACGATTTGGCCGGCATCAGCTCTGGACCATCCAGGAGGGAGCCAACACGGGGCGTATTATGGGCTCGCTCGCGTCCAGCGTGCGGGCGTTCCCTTCGCGAAGCGCCAGCTAGCGGGCGCGTGTCTTGTCAGGTTCCTGTGATCACCGCAGTACGGCAGGCATGGCATTTGGGCCACCCAAGGGAGAGCAGTTAGGGTGAGTGTGTGTGTGACGGGCCCGGTTGCGTCCATACTGTGGGGGCGTCTCTTGCGGCCCCGGGCTGGACGCGTTTCTTGTCAGAGCCCTATGGTCGGTCACCGCGATGTGACAAGCATGGTATTTCTACTACCCAAGGGGGAGCCGTCAGGGGTGCACGACAGGCCCATCACCCGTAATCCGATGCAATGTATTCCGACCGACCCATGTCAGACCCACACATGGTTCGGCGCCCATTCACGTGTGTTCATTCAAATTCATTTTGATTGAACTGTCTCAGAGCGTGAATTACCTACCCCGCTTTCGCTTCCAGGCAAAACCAAGTCATACCACGCGCCTCCTCGTCAAGCGGCCTGACCAGTACAGGCCGTAGTTTGGCATCGCTTGGTATCTCTTGGAAGCGAGGGTGGTCAAAAGCGAGGTCGGTTTGTTTTCCCCCTACTGTCTCGCTCACCTGCAAGTTCGTTCCTTTGCTCGGACACCCTTGGAGGATCGCGCCAGAAAATAGAGGCACATAGTATGGGGATCTTCGCCACGAGCAATTGTTCAATTCCTAAGCTTTCTCGTCAAACTCGGCGTCCGGCTGCTGGTTTCGGGGCCCAGGGCAGTTCAGACAACGATCCGCGACGAACAATTGGCTCCAGGGAAGCGGCCGAGAGTTCTGGAGGCCGCGAATTGAGGTAAGCACGATGTCGGAAGTCGCTGGGGGAGAGGCCTGGCGAGCACCTTCTTCTGCAGTGCGTGGGGCTTTGAAGCTCTCGGGCAAATCTTTCTCGTGCCTGCTCGCACGCCGTGGGCCGCTGTGTGTGTGGGGAATCGCGGGCTTGGGAACCAGAGGAGCAGGCCGCCCTGATTCTTGCGCCTGTGGCGTCCGAGGTCCGGGTCCGACGCCCGCGGCCGCGCCCCCCCTCCGTTCCCCTTCTTCCAGGCCTCCGCATCGTCGACGAGAGCATTTGGCCGAATACAGTCAAGAACCCTCATAAGGACGCGCGATTTTGCTCAGGGTACCCTTGCGTCCTTGCTCGTCCTTGCTCTTGCGTCCTTGAGGCTTCCGTCGTCCGCCGCCAGAGAAATCCCAACTTCGGCTTCCAAGGGTCTTGCGTCCTTACCGCGCGTCCTTAGTAGGGTGTTTGACTGCACGAGCACGTGGCGTGCTGCTGCACGCCTGCTCCTCGCGCCCCTCCGCGTCTGAATGCTGCACCGTGTGGTTCGGCGGTGCCCGAGGCCGCCCGCGCGCTTCTCTCGCCCGCCGGCTCCTGGTGTCGAGCAGTTGCGAAGCGTCTTGACGTGCCTATACACCGCACTCACATCTATACCCCTGAGTAGGTGTATGTGCGGCTGTTTTTGCGCTGTCATGTGCGCGGCATGTGCCAGTCATGTGCCAGGCCTGTGCGGCCCCTTCCGGACCACAATTTCAAAGTGAGCACTATAGAAGTGAGCGCTATAGAAGTGAGTCCGGTGTAGCCCTACCAAACAATGTTCTAAGAACCTCTCGTGGTTCCCGCGAAGTGTTCTCAGAGCACTTCTGGCGGAGGCCGCCTCGGTTGGACACGTCGGGCTCATGCTCTGAGAACAGTGGCTTCGCTCTCAGAACATTTTCGTGTTCCAAGAACATTTCGTGGTAGGGCTACAGAGATGCCGGGGACGGCTGGTCCCGGCTTAATGGTGGCCGGGCCCTTCCCGCCTCCTCCTCCGCGGCCGCCCTCTTCTTGCCAGCTCGCTCTGAGCGCCGGTCCGGCCGCGCCCTGCCGTTACCGACACCGTCACCCGCGCCCGCGTCCGTTGGCGCCGCCGAGGCAAGAGGTCCAGAAGTGGGGGACAACAAGAAACACAGACACTTTTCGTCGTCGATCCCCCAGAGGAGAGATGGGAAGCTCCTGGAGAAGTGTGTGTGTGTGTGTGGGGGGGGGGGGAGGAAGACGAGCCTCCGCAGGGTGTGGAAGAGGATGGGGAACCCTGGGAGTTGTGTTTAGACTTCTTTGCGTGTCCCTGGGCCCCTTTGTGAAGTGTTGCTGCACGCGCGGCAAACGGCTGCCCCAAGGCCAGGGGAAGGAGGACGAGGAGGAGGAGGAGGAGGAAGCGGAGGAGGAGGAGGAGGAGGAGGAGGAGGAGGAGGAGGAGGAGGAGGAAAGAGGAGGAGGAGGAGGAGGAGGAGAAGGAGGAGGAGGATAGGGAGGAGGAGGAGGAGAAGGAGGAGGAGAAGGAGGAGGAGAAGGAGGAGGAGAAGGAGGAGGAGGAGGAGTAGGCCAGGGCGCCCCAAGGTTGGCGGAGGCGGCTGCGCGGGAGAGGGGCGCGGGGGCGCCCTGCGCGGCCGGCAGCTCTCTCTCGGCGTGCGTCGGGTGTGCAGCACACGGCTGCATCTCAGCGTGGGGACACCGTCTCGATGCTCGTTTCGGGGGCCTTCTAACGGATCTGTTCGACTCAGGTTCGACTCAAGTTCGACTCAAGTTCGACTCAGCTTCGACTCAGGTTCGACTCAGGTTCGACTCAGGGTCGACTCAGGGTCGACCCAAATCGACTGACGTTCCACGCAGCTTCGACGCACGAGTGGAGCGAGTGGCTCCAGGAAGGTCCCCAGAACGAGCATCCAACACTGTTCTCACGCTGAGATGCAGTCGTGGAATCATTTCGGTATCGTTTGTCCGATCCCCATCCCCATCCCCATCCCATTCGAGACCCCCACCACACTACCCCCCAGTTGGAGATACAGCCCTCGAAACCCGAAGGGGATGGCCTATATCCCCATCTAGGGGGGTACATCGGCCAGCGGGGCCCAGGCCACGCCGTTGGGGATGGGGATCGGTTAAACGATACTCAGAGATGCAGTCGTGGAATCCTTGAAAGCAAAAGAACCCCTAACTTCAACAACGCAGTGAAGACGCGGCCTCGCTGAGGTCCCCGTCCCTGCATTGGGGCTAATAATAAATCTGGGTGGTTTGGTCTGCTGCATCTGCAGGAGAGACCCTCTGTCCCTAATGTTTTGGGCCCTCCTAGCTTAGGTCCCCTTCCAGAGTATTGGAGGTGCTTCTATAGTTAATCAATGGAAGGGATGGGTGGGGCACAGTGCGGTGCATCGAGGATTCATTAATCAATGGAAGGGATGGGGAGGCCACAGTGCGGTGCATCGAGGATTCGGTGACGCTGTCTGTGTCGAAGCCGCACTTCGAAAAGTTGCTGGGCAGCGCCCGACTGTTCTTTATGAGCAAGTTGGGGGACATTTCACATGCCAGTATTGTTGTCCGGTGTCAGAGTGTTGGTTGGCAGCCTCCACCTGGTTTTCCAGGAAATTCAACCCAACGATTTGAGCAAGTTCTTTGTAACTAGCGGTTGTGTTGGTGCGATTTCTTCGCTTCTGCATGTTTCTCACAGCATGGCACCGCACCGCCCCCTGCCATCCAATACTCACTCCTCAGCCCCATTCCCCCGCATGGCAGCTGAACCCTCCCATCCCTCCCACATCACACCCGTCCTTTGCCCAAGCAGCCTCCGCGCCTTCTTCGTTCCGACCCCTTGGTTACGGCACGGCGTTGCATTCTACATGCTTCCGAGTCGCATGTTCCTCCCTCGGTCCCCCTCCTCTCGCAGCAACTCCGCCTCTGGCCCAATCCCCCTAAAAACGTGCTCAATTCGTGGATCCCGTGATGCTCCTGGTGACGCCCCGCCTTTCCAGATGCTCAGAGGAGCAAGAAGTCGTGATAATGATAGGTTATAAGAACTCCAGGTTGTCCTGCTCCGCGCGGGCTCCAGAGAAGGACGAGGGTTGTTGGATATTCTGTAATTCCCAGTACCCCCCCCCCCCCCACCCCCTTTACCCCTCCCCCCCCGGGAGGGGAACATGGGAGGGAATCGGATTCACTACGACGTTTTTTGTTGTTTGTGTTCGTTTCTGCATTTCCTTCAGACTGGCGACGACGACGACGACAGCCTCTCGCACGCGCCGAGCATTATTATTGACGCGTCGCGTATCCCCACCAGCCCATCCAGAAGCGATGCCCATGACAGCTGACAGGGGGGAGAGAGGAAGAGACACGCATAGTAAAACAGCGAGGGAGGCTTGGGAGGCTCCGTGGCCATCTCGAGCCGTCTTGGAGCGGTTTGGGGGCCGTTTGGGGCATCTTGGGAGCCATCTTGAGCCAGCTTGGGCTACTCCAGATTTCGTAATAAATGGGAGGGGATCTGGACCCCCCAGACCCCAGGCCCTCCAAGATAGCCTGGAAGAGACCCCCCCGAAATGAGACCCCCTCCCTTTATTACGAAATCTGGAGTATCTGAGCCATCTTGAAGGCCACATTGGGCTCTCTGAGGCCGCTCGGGGGCCTCTTGGGGGCCCCTCGGGCTCCTCTTGGAGGCGTCTCGGGGCTCCTTGGGGCGCTCCTGTGGGCCCTCGTGGGAGCCTCTTGGGAGCCCTGGGGGGCCCCTTGGGGCCACCCCGAGAGTTACTGCAGATTTCGTAATAAAGGGAGGGGGGTCTCTTCCAGGCTATCTTGGAGGGCCTGGGGGGGTCTGGGGACGATGTTTTGGACGGTTCTCCCACGGGGGAGGTCTGAAATGGCTTGTCTTGGAGGGTCCAGACCCCCTCCCGTTTAAAACGAAATCTGGAGTATCAATCAACGGATGGGGTTTCTTTGTCTCCGTCCCCCCCTCGGGGGCCAGGATCCTCGTGAGGGGTGTCGAACATTAGCCACCCTCCAAGGGGCCGGAAACAAGGACCTTCTGACACACCGCGGGGCGCCCCGTCCAGGGTCCAGGGGAGGGGGCAAGGGGAGGG
This sequence comes from Prorocentrum cordatum, assembly GCA_963575745.1. NCBI lineage: Eukaryota > Dinophyceae > Prorocentrales > Prorocentraceae > Prorocentrum > Prorocentrum cordatum. The sequence continues at coordinate 379,436 of CAUYUJ010006936.1, read as the reverse complement.
GTCAAGACGCTCCTCCTCCTCCTCATCCTCCTTCTCCTCCTCCTCATACTCCTCCTCCTCCTCCTCTTCCTCCTCCTCCTCCTCCCACCCGCCCTCCCAACACATACGTGGCACCCGAGTCTGGCCCGAGCTTCCGCAGATTCAGCAGCCGTCTTTGGATGGGCAGCTACTGGGGGCCAATCTGCCGCCGCCGCCGCAGCCGCAGCCGCCGCCGCCGCCGCCGCCGCAGCCGCCGCCGCCGCCGCCAAGCGTACTTTGCATTGGTTTTTGACAGGGATGGTGGGGGGAGGCCGCATCGGGTTGGCTGCGCATGCTCCGAATTTGGAGGCAGCGTGTGTTTGGCATGTTTTTTGCCAGGAATAGTGGGGGGGTGCCCTCATGGTTCCTGGTTGGCTACCAGTCGCCTGGGGGAGGGGGTGCTTATTCATAGGGAACATTGATAAGCCCCTCCCCTCAGGGGATGGTGGGTTTGTGGAAAAGAAAAAATCGTTTGACCACCTGTCGCCCAGAGGGCTGGTGGGATTTGGGGAAACATTGCACGATCTGGCGCTCGGAGCGCGCCAGACACTGCCAGGGGCTCCAGCGCCACTCAAAATCCGCGTGGACCTCCGAAAGTTAGTGTTTATGCAGTTCTTCTTCGATTCTTCTGGGTGGACTATGTCCTTTCCACGCTGGGCCACCAAACTACAATATGGGGAAACGTGCAGGGGTTTGGATTAGAGTCGTGAGTGACGATTTTGTGGCTGCCTCGGTTGGGCCCGCTGTCTGTTTGCAAAGCCAGCGCGAGCGGCAGGCCCTGTTCACGAGAAATTGCAGACGAACTCTTACCCAACGGACGCTTCATGTTTACATGTGTGTTGCAACGAGTATGTGAATGGTGAGCTAACGATATGGTTCGGATATGGTTTGGAGAAGGAAAGACATGTTGCAGCGGCCTGTGTGTAAGCGACACGCGCGACACAGAACGCTGAACCTGAAGTTGACGCGTGTGCGTGTTTGAGCCGCATAGGCGTTATGTCACAGTTGTTGCTGGAGCAGCGGGCACAGGAATAGAATGACCAGAATACTTGTGTTAAGACATCGCGGCCCACTGACTAGCAGTGGTAACTTGCTCGTCTGCTTCGTGTATGCCGCACGCAATCGAGACTCAGTCCCTTTCTCTCGGACTCGGACTTCAGCAGTGGAGGTCTGAATGCAAGAATCCTGTCGGTTTCGTCTACTTGCAGCCCGTATGCACCGGCCCATCCAACATGGCAACGGCGCCGACAGCGTAGAGCTCCAGACACATTGCTTGCGTTTGCGCCCGCTGTCTCGTGGCGTCGTTCTGTGAACAGCGCTTGCAGTCGTTCACGGTGTTCGTTTTGTTATGTCATGTCGTCATGTGCCTTTGCGAGTTTGTAATCAGTTATTGGGGTAAACACGCGGCTGCAGTACGACGAAGTTCCAAGCCCATTGAAAAAGAACAGGGGTGCAGTCTGAGCAACCAGTAGCCAGTGATTGTTTTTTTTTGCAGAGTCAATTGTGTCACAGGCGTCCAGGAACTGTTGACGCTGCGCGTATCCCCAGCAGCCCATCCAGAAACGATGTCCAGGGGAGTTGAGGTGATCAGGGAAGTGGGGGAGCATGCAGAAGAACAAAGGGCGGGGGAAGCCGTCCGATACCCCAAGAGGGGGAGGACTTTGGAGGAGAAGGAGGATGAGGATGGGAAGGAGGAGGAGGGCGAAGAGGAGGAAGGAGGAAGAAACACTGGACAAGGAGGAGGAGGAGGAGGAGGAGGAGGACGAGGAGGGGCATCCTGGCGTGCCCAGGGCCGTCTTTGAGCGTCTTGGGTGCCTCGGGCATCGTCTTGAGGCCTCTTGGGGGTCTCTTGGGAGCTGTTTGGAGGCGTCCTGGTCACCTCTTGGGGCCGTCTGGGCGCCTCTTGGGGTCATTTCGGGAAGCTCTTGGGAGCCTTAGGAGCGTTCTTGAGGCCATCTTGGAGGAGGTTGATCAAAGAAGATTGGCTCCCTAATTCGCCCGCCCCCCCCCCCCTGCGTGGGAGGCCCAAAAGTCGCCCCGTGGGGCGCTCTTGGGGTCCTCTTGGAGCGCACTTCGGCGCTCTTGGGGCCGTCTTGGGGCTCTCGTGGGTCTCCCCTGGGACCCTCTTGGGCCATCTTGAACTCTAAAGTGAGCTGGGCGTTGCATGTGAGTGGGAACGAGCGTGCATCCGCGGCCGCTTGGCTCAAAGCGGCCGGCCGCCCAGATCTGACTACACCTCAGCGCGAGGTGTATTATTTGCCATCGATATCAAACTATTGCTTGAGATGGCTCGCCCACTACTACTGGGACTATCGCTACTACGGTACAACAGAGCGGGAGCTGGGCTTCGCCTGAGGCGAAGCTGTTGGTTGGGTTTCCCAACCCCTTTCAAACTTGGTAGCGGACCTTTGACGGTTTTACTTGCGAGAACAAGCAGTGGGTACTTGGGTGGATCAGATACCACCATGGATTACATTGGCCAAAGACAAGGGCACTTGCAAGATGATCACGGAGCAATGTACGACTGGCTTACGTGATTCCCATGGGGTATTGATACGAAAACTGACCGAGACCATGGCCAACCACCGCCTTCGACTTACCCTTTTTTGAACGAGGGCGATGTGCTGGCCATCGTCAACATGCGTCGGTATGTAGCAGAGAACTGTCCATGGCTGCACATTATGCTCCAAAGATGCAGCCCCTCTTCATCGATGCAGATCAGATCGCACACGATCTTTTCCAGGTAAACCGTGCTCCCTTCCATGGTCACCTTTATTCTTCCACCGTGCCAGTTACCAACGTGAGAAGATATGACTTGGACGATCCAACTATCCGTCGGCAACCCGACGGCTCGATCGCGAGACCGCCCTCGGGAGGGCTAGGATGTCTTGCGTGCGCGGAGAATGTGAACATGCAATATCCCTCACATGACAGAAATCCCAAGCATTGCAGGTGGTACGATAAGGAAGACTAACATTGGGAATGTTCGAGTTGCCAAAAAACTACGGCCAGAACAAGTCTGGACATGCACGGACATCCGGCACATGCAAGTTTGCCAAACCTTGGGCACCGCCTGACAATCGCGGACAGGTACCACCGGCTCCTGCCGAACCAGCAGCAGGACAAGTACCACCGGTTCCTGCTGAACCAGCAGCACCACCACCCGAGGCGCAAGCCGCGCCACCACTTACGCGGCTACGAGCACCAAGACCCGCTCTAGAGCCGGACCCACGGCGGGCGCCAGCAGCGACGATATTACCGTAAGCAGACATGCTGCTGAACCTGCTGCAGGGCAACCTGCCTCGAGCGGAGCTGGGAGTTCGGATGACCACCTCCGACTGCCACAGGTTAGAGTCAGACGTGGCCGACAGCAAGGAAGGGATGCACCTCCGCCGCCAGCGGGTATCCTTGTTGCGCGACCACCACTTCCAGATTGGTCGAGGTTCGACGTACAAATCAGTCCACAAAATTTCGAAGCCTTGACTCAAGCGCGGTAACAGGCGATGCGGAAACTACACTTGCGTTGGCCCCATACGAAAGAGCTTAAGATGAGACTCGTCTTAACCAAGATAGGTCTGGACAACGTCAGATTCAACCTGATTCAAGGTGTCTGCGACACATGTCGGGGGTGCAGAGCTTGGGACAAGCCTGTGCATACGGCCATGCCGTCTACTGCGCTGCCTGGCAAATTCAACGAAGAAGCGGAATGTGACCTGATGTTTTACAAACAAGAACACCATATTTCATATCATCGATCGCTGCATTCGAGACGTTACTGAAATGGAGATACCAGACAAGACGATGACCAGCATCCTGGGTGAATGCCATCAGTGCTGGATGTAGTTTGGACTTGCGCAGGTACTCTACTCCGACGGAGATGGCGCCCTCAAACACGACGCTGCGAAAGCAGTCCTCAAGGCAAAGGGTACTGAACTAAGGATGCGTGCGCGTGGACAACAAGCTCCGAGGATCGAAGCCAGAAAGGGCACATTGCGCCATCGACTTCACGTCATGCAGGCTGAACTCAACAGGTTAGACATGCATCTTGTGTTCACGCGACTACTGCATGAGGCTTTGTTTGCCGCGAGCGCGCTCACCGTCTACGACGAGGTGTCTCCATGCAACGCTCTGTTTGGACGGCAACCGGCAATTCTCCCTGACTTGCCTTTCCCGGATCACGAACAGCCGACGGAAACGTCAGATCATTCTCGTGAACAGATGATACGCAAGGCATGCATTGAAGCTATCACACAGGCCACCGCAGTTGCCAAGATTCATCGTGCATAACCACCCAAGACAGTCGATGCCGGTCAGCACTGCTACGGCGAAGGAGATTCAGTTGATTACCATCGCCCCGCAACCACGAAGGACGACTGGGGGGGCTGCAACGGCCCATTCCCAATTGTAAGAAACGGTCCCGAAAGGGGTCAAGTCATCATTCGAGTGGGAAGCCGCGACGTTCAGGTCAATGCGGCGATGCGCGACATTCGCTCTATATTGACGCTTTAATCGCCAGAAAAATTTCTCCGATAGCACTGCACTACGGACGGCGCTGACGTTCGTGGCCAGTTTACCTGCGGGGGGACCTGCTACGACATCCGGCCATGTGCCGACCAAGATGGAGATGCTTCAGATGACAGGTTCAAGCCGACTATCTCCTTGGGTACATCTAGCTCTACAATGCCCCACCAGAAACTTCTTCCGCACTGGTAACGTAGTTTCGGCCAGGTTAGCCAAGAGTATCCGTACTTGGCGCGCAGATCGGTTATACAGCATATAACATGAGTTGCTGTCCACTTAAGGACTTACACTTCACCCGCATATAATCTGACTTGTAGAACTGCCACAACCTGATGTTGTATGTCGAAGGTTAAGTGGCCTGTTGTGTAACTGTTTTATAACTGCTTCTAACTATTTCTAACTGTTTCTAACTATTTCTAACTGTTTCTAACTATTCCTAACTGTTTCTAACTGTTTTGGGCGTTCTGCGTCGGCGACCGTCTTGGAGGCATTTTGGGCCAGCTTGAATGCATGTTGGAACCATCATGGGCTCTCTTGTGGCCCTCTTGGGAGCTATATTGAAAGACGGGAGCGCTCACCAGACACTTGCGCTGCTGCCGCGGTTTGCCTTCTTCGTCCATTCTCTTTTCCCACCCTCCCCCCTTCAGCTCTCTTTCCCTCCACCCTTCTCTCCTCCCCTCACCCCCTGAACAGGGCAGGCAAGGCAAGCCGAGCCCCGACGACCCTCATCGACGCCGATTCGGAGGGGCGGGGCGGGCCGCGGACAGGAAAGGGAGCAGCACGTTTTCTGTTTTTTTCTCGGCAAGCGCCAGACTGTACATGCGCGCCGCGTGAGGGGCGTGATGGGGCCAGCAGAGCGTTGCGGTAGCATTTCAAGCAAAACTCATGGCGAGGGGGGGGAGGAGGAAATGGAGGAGGGGAAAGATGAGGAGGGAGAGAAGGGAGAGGAGTCGTAGTAGTAGCAGTAGTAGGAAGAGTAGGGAGGAGGAGGAGGAGGTGGAGGAGGAGGAGGAGGAAGATGCGGAGGAGGATGGGAAGGAGGGGCTGAGGAGTTGGAAGGATTGCTACGCTATGCGCGTGGCTCAGTGAAGCCTGCGCTCGAAATTTACGCCTGCTCGAGCTCTACAGCGGGGCGAACGCGATCGATCCAAACGAAACTCTGCAGTGAAACGGGATCCCTTATCAGCGTTGCCTCGACGGCCTCGGGAATGAAACCGCCAAAAAGCTTCGCGGCCTCTTCTGGCGTTGCCCAAATGCAATCAACAGGAGGCTCGGGGATGAGATCTGGGAGCATCAAGTCGGGCAAGTGCATCGCCACATCAACCATGGGGGGCGCATCAGCCACGGGATTCTGGTGGATCTGCAATGTGTCCCAGATGAGCTGCACTAACCCATCGCCATACATATGCTTGCCGTGCTGGAACACCTGCTGCTTGCCCCCCGCCCCGAGCCGCCGATACATAGCGAACACCTCCGGGCGGGAGGTCCGCAGGCGATACAATCGCATGCGGAGCCTCTCGCATGGTCGGCACCGCCAGATGCATACACCTGCGCGGTTGCGTGCCATGCGATCCGCTGCGCGCACATGCACCAAGTTCGTCTCGGACGGGTCGGCGCAGCGGCTGCACACAGCCATCGCGGAGCCCGGGTTGATGGGGTCTGAGGGCCTGAGTTGACGGGGTCAGAGGTTCGCGCCGCGTCGGCGTCGAGAAAATCAAACCCCGCATCGGGCGGCGATGCGTCGTCGACGCAGCGCGAACCTCCGACCCAATCAACTCAGGCCCCAGATGGGTGGCTGCGAGAACGAACGCAGCCTGAAACTGGGCTTCGAGAATGAACGCAGCCTGGAACTGGCTTGACACAGACAGGCTACGTTAACAACTTGTTTGGGGGGTGGGGCATCTCGAGCGCTTCATTTTTCCTACCGCCTTCTTCCCCTTTCGGGAGGTTTGCGCCATCCTTGCAACGGCGCCTTGCAACTCATCGGGCTCACGCTAGATGGGGGCATTCACTGCAATTGATTCCTCGATGGCCTCCAAGATGGCACCAAGCCTGCGCCCACAAATGATCCCAATGGCATTCCAAAAGACGCCAACCAATCCCCGATCTGCCCCAAGAGGGTTCTAAAAGGCTTTAACCTTCCCACGAGGCTCCGAGGACCTGCCTCACAAAGGCTTCCGTTCAACAGGGCCCCTGCGTTCTCAAAATGATGTCGCCCTCCCCCGATAACAGCACGTCCTCGGGGGTCGCTCCTTGATGGGCTGGTGGAGACACGCGAAGCGCCAGGACTTGGGAGAGGGTGAGCGATACATGCGATAGTGCAGCAGCGCCAAGAGGGGGGGGGATGACGAGGATAATGATGACGAAGACTTGCCTACTCCGTTTGCCACATTGCCTTCCCTTCTGATCTAGCAGTCCGACAGTCATTGTTCATGTCCACGCTGTGTTTAACCGAACTAGCTTCCCAAACAGAACTTGCATTGCAATGTTGGCCACCGTCCGGGCAGTTGTTTGTGAAGTCGCATCCGAAGTTATTGGAGCAGCTCTGGAATTCAAACTTGAACGCTGGACATCGAGAGCTCTGGATTTCCTGGGGAACCTCTTGGGTTCGAGAGCATTGGGTCAACGGCAAGTCCAGGGCCAGGTGGGAAAGTCGGCGCGCGGCCGCGAACATTCTCCAACGTGACGTCTTTCAGTGAGCAAGTGACCGAGCGGGAGATGGAGGACAGGGAGGTGGAGGGGGACGGAGGGGAGGAGGCTGCATGCATTTTGTCGCATCGCAGTCCGAGCTGAGGCTAGCCTTCAGCTCTGACAGAGCGCAAACAAACAAACGTACGTAGCGCTCTAGGCAAACCAAGAGTTCAAAAAGCTGATGCTGCAACCGAGCGATGGTTAAGCTGGGGCTCCTCCGCATCGCGCGCCGAGGCTAGCCGTCAAAGCTCGGCGAAACGGAGATCTCAACACGAGGCAACCGCACAAATCTGTACCGTGCGTGCCAAGGTTATGATTTGTTGTGAGCACCAGCTGGACACCTCGCAATCAAAATCCGGAGTTGCTGAGGCAATGCTTGACGAGCAGGCTCCACGTCTCTTCGGGATTGTTGAAACGCTTGCAATTGAACCTCTGATCGACGCGCTCGCCCCTCTTGAGAACGCGCCAGGCAAAAGTACGCGGATCTGTGTACACGCCGAATTGGCCGATACACATGGCTGGTTTTTTCTTGGTGGGGGGGCCAGGGTAGGGGTGCTTGCTGCTGGATGCCGTGCCTGCGCCATGACTCGTGGCGCGGCCCCTGCCGCGGCCCTTGCCCTTCCCCTGGCCGCGGCCCCTGCCCTTCCCCTGCCCGCGGCCCTTGCCGCGGGCATCTGCAGAAACAGGCGATGACTCAGCAGCGGGCCGACGCAAAACACGTTTAGCAGCGGGCGCAGCAGCGGGCCTCCTCAGGTGACTGGAGGTCTCATCCTCGTCGGCAGTCTCCTCGGAGCCCCCCGTGTCCTCCGCCTTCGCTGCGCGCGCCTTGCCGAGCTTCGCCTGCAGCCGACTGGCGACGTCCTCGGCAGACGCACTCGCTGCAGGGCGCGGCGCCTCTGCAGGCGAACATGCGTTGGACGGCAGTGCAAGCTGAAGGCCCGGGCTGCCCGACGACTCGCTCGTCGGCGATGCCGATGGCGACGCGGCGGCCGCCCCGTCCATGAGCGCGAACCCGCCCGACCCAGCGCGGCCAACTGGCAGCATGGACTGGCCGACGTCGGGGAGCCCGGGCGCCTGCTGCGGGCGCGCGAAGATCTGCAAGCCAGGAATGCCAGGCTGCTGCCCATGCTGCATCGCGTTCATCCAGTTGGAAGCGAGCGCCTCGGGAGGCCCAACCCCTTGCCTCCTGTAGCCCCAACCCTCCTCCTCCATTATCGTGCCCAAACGGTTTTCCTGAAAACTGTGTTTCCAAAGCTGTCCGAGCTTCCCCATCCCCGCGACCCCCGAAAGGACCTTTCGGGGGGTTGGATCCTCCTTCTCCTTCTCCTCCTCCTCCTCCTCCTCCTCCTCCTTCTCCTCCTCCTCCTCCTCCTCCTCCTCCTTCTCCTCCTCCTCCTCCTCCTCCTCTTCCTCCTGCACCTCCTCCTCCTCCTCCTTCTCCTCCTCCTCTTCCTTCTCCTTCTCCTCCTCCTCCTCTTCCCCCTCTTCCTCCTCCTTCTCCTCCTCCTCCTCCCGCGCGTCCCCCCATGCGAGCCTGAAGGAAAGCGTGCTGGGATGCCGCGGGGGCAACGCGAGCCCGCTTCGCCCCCGCGGCCACCGCGCTGTGGCTCTGTCTGGCAGGCAACGTCCTCTGAAAAAGACCGAGCTGGACCGAGTCCACCTTCGACGCCACTGGGTGCTTCTCACCGTAGGCGGCCTCGAAGAGCTGCGGGTGAGCAATGCGAAGATCATTCGGGTTCTGGCCCCACGTGACGATGAATGGCAATGCCCGAGGGGGCGTGACTCCGCGCCAGTACCTCACGGACGTCGTCACGTCCCTCAGGGTGGCCATGGGGTCGATGGACGCAGGCCCACTGGCGTCTCCTGTGGCGAAGGCAAGCAACGCGACGACGTGCACCTTCGTCGGCTCCGATGGGTACATCACGTTGAGCGCCCGCATGCGGAGCATGATGACCTCGAGCTTGCGGCCCATGGCTGTTGCAGGGTCGAGAAGCACTGCCCAATCGTCCTCCGTGAGGTAGTGGTGAATGTGAAGGAACGTTTGGAGTTGTTGCCGATGCGCTGGTGCCACCCCTGTCGTCTGTGCAGCGTTGACGGCCCTGGCGATCGCAGCGCGATCTGCGTCCGGGAAGAGGCTGTTCGCGAGGTCGTTCAAGGCGTCTGCGGCGGCAGCGGTGTCAATGGCACCTTGAGTGGCAATCGCCCTGTCGATGAGAAGGCGCTGCTGCTGAACCGCCGCCTGGAAATCTTGCGATCCAACCGCCATCCCGTTTGCCACGCTCGCCGCCAGATACCTGCTGGCAGCAGCAATCGCCGCTTGCACTGCCATGGCCAAAGCCTCGAAGGTGCAAGCTCGATGGACAGGGCAGTCGGCGCTCCAAGAGATGTTCGAGCATGAATGTTACCAAAAAAGGGAGGAGGAGGAGGAGTAGGAGAAGGAGGAAGAGGAGGAGGAGGAGGAGGAGGAGGATAATCACTTGGAAGGTGGCAGGAGGAAGTGGAGCAAGACGCGGCCCAACGATAAGGGCCCGACAAGAGTGCCCCACAAGCCGTCTGAAACGGACCACATCTGATATTCATGTTCTTTGTCGGGGGTCTCGAGAGGCCCATTGAGTTGTTCTAGTTTCGTGCGCAACATGTTTTGGAAACGAACCCCGTAGGGAATTTGGTTTAGAAGCAAGTCCCTTGCTGGGTGCTGGGCCTTCTTGGGGGCTCCTGGGTGGGGTGCCGAGGCAGAAGGTACCAAGCGCGGCACAGTGACTAGGGGCCGCTCCCATGGGGGGCCTTCCCGTCCCTCCATTATACGCATTTGCGTTCTCCTTCCGCTCTCCTCGTCGTCCTCCTCCCAGTCGTTCTCTGCTTCCTGTGTTTCCCTTCTCCCTCCCGCTCCTCCTCTCCTCCCATCCTCCTCCTGCCGTCCATACATGGGCTTTTTGTTTTGCGGCAAAAAATGATCTCGATTGCATATACCTCGCGAGGCTAGCCTTCGGCGAAGCAAGACAAAAAGCGGGAGAGCACCTGTCACTTGTAGCGGCATTGATCTATGATAAACACACGCTGACAACCAAACAATGCTTGCTCGAAACGGTTTTCTGGTGGTACTTTAGCTTGCTAAGTGTGGTTTCGACTGCGCGCTAGGCTATGTGATCAGGTGGCTCTCTTTCCAACTAGACGCACGCATCAGAACTCCTGTACATCCCAAAAGTGATCAGCAAAGATACGAGATACACATCGACCCCTTTCGATGATTCGCAAATTGCGAACTGGTATCTGCAAGGCCAGTGCCCTTCTGGCCGCGACCTTCCCAAGGATAATCATGCGATGCGGTGTGCGAAAAAAAGGCACTGTCACCCTAGCTTGGCCGAGTGAACTGGGAAATGAGCTTGCGTGCTTTCTTGACCTCAGCGTTGGCACGCTGCTGCTGCTCTCTGCGTGAAAGCGGCTTGCCTCCGCCCGGGGATTTCCCTGCAGATTCGAAGAGGGCGCGGATGCGCTTGGCCTCCGACACAGAGGCAGCGCAGTCCCCGGGCGGCAAAAGAACAGACGACTCTGCCAAATCCGCCTGCCACCGTCAGGCAGGTACATGAGCTCAAGCAGGAACATGCCGCCCAAGCGGGCATACCTTTTATAAGTTTCAAGCATTTGAATGTAGCACATACAAGTAACCATGATTGGGCGGCGGATCTGCGAAGCATTGGGATCACCGTGAAGCTCGCGAGCTTTAGTTAAAAGCGGGGCGACTGCTGCAATGACCATCGGCGCGGGGTACGCATTTCCCGACGCCTTCAGGGCCAGGGACTCAGACGGCAAATCCTTGACACTGTTCAGGGGTAGCCCTTGTAGCCCAAACCGCTCCACAGGGGTCAGCAACCTTGGGAACCAAAGCGGGGCCCAGACGAACGCACGTAACTGACCTGAGCTACTCACCATTTCAAAAGCGGTGTACATATCCTCCTTCCTCTTCTCCATTTCCTCCTCCTCCTCCTCATTATCTTCCCCCGTCTCATTCGCATCCTCCTTCCCCTTATCAATTTCCTTCTCTCCATCCTCGCTCTTCTTCCTTCTGTTCGTTCTTCGCTCGTTGGCCAGACTGGTTCAGGGATGGGGCATGCGTTTCGAATCGGTCCTGCAGCACTGGCGGTTCGCGTAAGGGAGGCGTGCGTCGCCAGCCTTGAGTACCCAGATGTATCGGTTCTTAGTGGTCAATGTGGGGCACCTATCGACGAGCATGTCCTTCCCCCAAGCCCCGTTCTGGGAGCGGTCGACGTTGAAACAGCAGATGCTCGACTCCGAAACGAGCCCCTGGGCCAGGAGGCGGCGCACCCTCTTTTCGTAATACGTTAAGCTTCTCCTCATCATCGGCGTGAGCGCCTCCAGGTCACCCGGGGGCAGCTGGGCCAGGAAATCCTACCAGCGCGAGAAGAGGGCCGAGGAGGAACACGAGAAGAGGTGGAGCAGGAGGAGGAGGAGGAGCAGGGGCAGGACGAGGAGGAGGAGGAGGAGAAGGAGAAGGAGGAGGAAAGGGAGGAATGGGGGACGACGGGGAAGATGAGAACAAGAAGGAGTGCAGGGAGGGTGGCGACGACGAAATGGCCGCTTCCTGCAGCGGGCGTGTCTCGAACGGCTGGAGGGGTGGAGGCATGGGCCCAGAGGCCGCGCGGAGGCCTCTGAGCCATACGCGGCGCCTCTGCTGCGCCGAACCGTAATCAATCGAGTCAAGGCTGACGGCGTCCCATTGGAACTCCTTGACCTCCTTGCGGAGGACACCCAGGACCGAGTCCAGGAGATCTGCAATGCCTAGGGCCGACAAAACACCAGGCGAGGCGGCCAGACCAAACCACGGCAAAGCTGACCAAGCCCGGGGCCAACCCAGGACGTGGGCCCCGATTGGGGCCCCGAGCGATCCAAGCGAACCGACCGAGCCGATGCCAATTGGGCTCCCAACGTGCCAGGCACATTCTCGAGCAGCGTGAACAGAGCGACACCATCCTTTAGGAGGCATGCCATCACCCCCTCCCCCAGGAACAAGTAGCGAGGTAAGGTGGGAGGGGAGGTGTTGGAAACGGAGGGGGGGGGGTGGCATGGGAGGTCGAGGATGAGTATCAGCAGGAGGAGGAGGAGGAGGAGGAGGAGGAGAAGGAGGAGGAGGAAGGGAAGGAGGACGAGAAGGAAAAGGAAGATCGCAACGTTTGGGGATGGGTTGATGCATCGCTTGGAACCGCCCAAATAGATCCTTGATGAGCTTGATTGCCATCGTGAGCACTTGAAAGTATATGTCAGAACGGGGGTCATCTCGACCCTTCTTGAGGCCAACGGTCGACCAGGGGGGGCACGGTGGACCGCTCACCTTGCGCGAGAGCAAGGGCGTGGTTACGAATGGCGCGTTGGGGTTAGCCTTGAGCGCTTGGCCAAACGCGCCAGCGCTCAGCCGACCCCGAAGCACCATTCGTGGCCCACCCTTGCTCTCGCACTATCACCAACCCATCGCATCCATAGACTGATTCGAGCTGAATCTGCGTGACGTCGCCGCTGCCCTCCCCGAGCGACGCGACGCCTCTGTGGGCGGAGGATGGATTGTCTTGCGGGGGCGTTTTCTCGAAGCCTGGGGAGGGTGAGCTTTCTGAGCCTGCAGGGGAGGGGGATCGTTTGGGCCCGGGGGGGAGCCTGGACCAAAATGGCCCTCCAAAATTTTGTCATATGGCGTCTCAATGTCCATCACATTACGGCCGACCACAGAGACGTTCATGAGAGAGAACGCAGCGCCGCACCCGTCGACCCCAACGCAGGGCAGGCAGATCCGAAGCGGGCGCTGGAAGCAGTTAGCGAAGTCCTGGCCATGCTTGAAATCGACCTGCGGCGCAAGGGCGATCAGTTCCTTGCATCGTTTCCCCCAGGACTCCAGAGCCGTCTGACTCCGACGTGTTGCAGCCTGATCAGGGGCCTCCTTTTCCTCCTCCTCCTCCTTCTGCTCCTCCTCCTCCTACCCCACCTTTCCCTCATCGTCCTTTTGCCTACCTCCTCCTCCTCCTCCTCCTCCCCCTCCTCTCCTTCCTTCCCCCCTCCTCCTCGCAAGTCGCTCCTTCGACCTCCTCTGCTTCCTTCCTCCTCACCCCCCCCCCCCCATCCGAAGCCTTCGATCGAGCGGCAGGCATGGTGGGGGCGAGAATGTAAGTAAAGATCTGTATCTTCAAACTCTGATTGCAGCTGTGGGCTCACGGGCTAGCCTCGTTGAGCCCGAAGCTGCGGGGAGGGGCAGGAGCGATCGTCATGGCACGCTTGCCGAGAAGGGCAGGGGAGGCACCTCGACGTTTCCCAACGCATCGATCGAATCGGCGGGCAGGGGGGGCCGCGCCATCCCCTGGGCACGCTGAGCAGTGAGCAGAGTCAGGGAGAGGAGGAGGAGGAGGAGGAGGAGGAGGAGGAGGAGGAGGAGGACGAGAAGGAGGATGAGGAGGGTCAGGACTTGCTAGATTGCGTCGGAGCCTCGCGGATCAGGACTTGCAAGATTGCGTAAGGAGGAGGAGGGGGACGGTCAGGACTTGCTAGATTGCGTCGGACCCTCGCGGGTCAAGACTTGCTAGATTGCGTCGGACCTTCGCGGGTCAGGACTTGCTCGATTGCGTCGGACCCTCGCGGGTCAGGAGGAGAAGCACCAGCTGAGGAGGAGGGACGACGTCCCGTGTACGCCCCGTGTACGCCCCGTGTACGCCCCGTGTACGCCCCGTGCACGCCCCGTGTACGCCCCGTGTACGCTGTGCGTCGGGGGGTCATGGGCGTACACGGGGCGTACACGGGGCGTGCACGGGGCGTACACGGGGCGTACACGGGGCGTACACGGGGCGTACACGGGAACAGGGGGGGTGACAGTTGAGACGTGCATGGGCAGACGCAGCCGACGTGATCAGTTGGACCCTCGATCCCGTATCTCAGAACATTCTGGATGGTGGTCGGAAGGGGAGGGAGAGCGCGAGGGCAGCAGAGATTGGAGGCAGAGAACATACACACACAGGGCGATACATGTGTGCAGGAGAAAGAAGTCTAGTAGAGGAGGAGTGGAGGTCACGTGACGACGCGCATGGCATACGCCTTTGAGGCAAAATCACTTGCTCGCAAGAACAAACTTGAGCTTCGAGGGGCTAGCCTCCTCGCGTATCGGCCCATCGCCCTCTGTGCCCGGGCCTGAACATGAGGCCGCGAGGCTGGGCCTCAGGGCAATGCACATTGAAAAGGCAAGCATGTCACAGCACCTGTAGAGCTCTCACGGAGTCGGCTCCTGTGGGCTCATGCCCACGCGCGGCAGGGACGTAGCGATCAGGACGTTACTCCACATCACCGTGGTCAGCAGCACCTTCCTCGCCCTCAGCGCCTTCCTCTAGGTCATCCTCAGCCTCCTGCTTGAAGGACGTCAGCTTCTTCGTCGAGGTCGTCACCAAGTCCAAAGCGGCCTTCACGACGCCCGCCAAGCTCTTCATGAAGTCCGCCTGAGGAGCCTTCTTGGTATCGAGCGCCGTCTTCATCATCGTCTGGAGAACTGCGAGGGACTCCAAGGTTCTCTCAGCCGCCGTCATGTGTCTGGTCTGCACGTACTCACTCATCGAAGGGTCCGAGCACTCCTGGAATAGCTTGTCCAACTCATCAGCCTTACCCACGATCTTGTCGTAGGCCGTCTGGACCCGCTTCAGCTGCTTCTCGGTGAAGAGGCCCTTGTCAGGATTAGCCTCCCCATCATCCGAAGGCTTCGCCTGCTCCTGCTTCACCTTTTTCGGCGCTTTCTTGGTCTCCTCCACCTCGGCCTTGCGCTTCAAGACCTCCTTGTCCTCGGTGGCGTCCACGGTCTTCGTCTTGTAGCGGAACACCTCCCACTCCACTTCCCCTGTAGTTGAGTTCATGAGTTTGCGGGCGTTCGCTTTGACGTGTGCCACCACATGCGGCTTGAAGTTCTTATTGAGCTCGTCCTCGGTATGCCAGAACGCCTCGCCCTCGTAAGATGCTGACTTCGTCGTAGTCCTGATTTTCTCAAGCGTCTGGGTAACGAACAACTTCAGGTTGGGGCCGTATAATTCAGCGGCCCTCTGGAAGAACATTTTTTTTTCATCATCAGGCTGATTGTTGAAGTCCAACCTGTCCTCGACGACCATGGCGCGCCTGAGACGGGCCTTGAGCGCGACGCATTTCTGGCAACGCCAATACGCCTTGCTGCTCTTGCCCTCGCCTGGGTTGAAGATCGCCGAGCACTTTCCGCCGTCAGGGATGCACAAGTGGCAGGTGGTGCACTTTTTCGGAGTCGCTTGCTCGCTAGCTGACTCCGCCGAGACTGCTTCCACAACGGGCGCTGCAGCAGCGGCCATGATTGTGCAGTGAGCTGCAAATGCAAGTCGGACGTGAGAGCGCAAGCTGACGGTGCTGAACAGCTGGAGCCAAAATTTGGCTACTGATCTTGTCATGAGATCGTGCACCCCAAACAGTGTCTGTAGACCAGCAACGCGTGCGAAGCTTTTTCGGAGGGGCCAATCCAAGCCCGACATCTGTTTGTTCAAACAATTTCAGCAGGCCAATCCAAGCCCTAGTCCTGTCGTGCATGCACTGTTTGGGAACGACGGCCATTGTGACAGCGTTGGAGATGTCAAGCGGTTGCGATCAGTGAGGGCAGGGCTTTCGGACCCGGGCAGGTGCCAGCGCGTTCGACATCTTCGGCTTCGTCAAGCGAGGGGGAGGGGGGTCACTCGGCCTCGAATGTCGGAGGGCCCCTGGGGCATGCACAGGCGGGCCCTTTACAGCATTTAGAACCCTCTCGGGCGCCTCCAGGAACGGTTTCATGGTTGTCGCCCTCCCAATCGTTTTCCTCATACGCTTCCTAACATTATCTTTCTTTGCGGCCTCTTGAATCCTTCCAAGTACACAAGCTTCCCCTTTAGTTTCTCACTCTCTCTCTCTCTCGGTCATAATCTCTATCCCTCTCCCTGTGTCCCTCGCTCTCCCTCTCTCTCTCTTTTTCTCTCTCTCTCTCTCTCTCTCTCTCTCTCTCTCTCTCTCTCTCTCTCTCTCTCTCTCTCCCAATGCAGACATCAATCACGTTCCCCCCCAGTTTGCTGGTTGGGGTCTTCAGAGTCCTCGAGGAGGGCTGCCCGGGAATATTTTGAAGCCTCGCTGGGGGACTCATAAGGGCCGCTTTGTGGCGGCGTGGGCTCTTAGGGGCACTTCGGGGCGCCTGCTTTACCGACGCCTTCGGCGAACGAGGAGGAGGAGGAAGAGGGGGATCAAGAGGAGGAGGCAGAGAAGTTGGAGGAGGAGGTGAAGGAGGAGGTGGACGTGATTGGCACTCGCACAGTTGACAGTGCAGTAGAACTGTACACCACCAGCAACAGGCAAGCGATGCCACGTGGCACTGTACATCGCCAGCGACAGACAAGCGCACCTAGTTGACAACTGAACGATGCCATCAGAAACTATGCAATCGGGACCGATCCGCGTCGGTTTCCATATATGTGGCCTCTTCCTCTTCCTCCCCCTTATCCTCATCCTCCTCCTCTCCCTCCTCTTCCTCGTCATCCTCCCTCGTTCTCCCCGCCTTTCTTCTTGTATTATCCTCTTCCTCCTTCTCGCATTGCTGCGCGCCTCAAGCTTAGAGCTCGATCGGCAATTTTGGAAAAAGGGGCCGAATCGATTGCCCTGGCATTCTCACGAAAGCGAGGGTGCCCCCCAGCTCCGAGACTGGAAGGAAAGCTGGGCCCTTCCCGCTTGGGCGGTACAGGGAATCACCGCCCTTCTCAAATACATCTGCCAACGCTGCGGATGTTGAGTTCACTTCAATGAACATTACTGGCCCGGCTACTATCAGCTGGCCCCCTTGCACAAACCACAGCAAGTCGGAGAGATGCAACGTGCCTCGGGGCGTTCTCATGCTGGTCGACGCCCACATGTTGATCTCGTGTCGGTGAAGACCCATCAGTTCTGAGATCCTCGGGGAAACGCGCGTGCTTCCTCCTCGTATTTCTCCTTCTCCTTCTCCTCCTCCTCCTCCTCCTCCGTCTCCCCCCCTTGGCCTCCATCCTCTGCGCTCTGCGCTGCCTTCCCTTTCCTCCTCCTACTCTTCTCTCCCCGGGGCCTTCGTCATTCCCTGGGTTGGCAACGGCCATGTCTCCTGAATCGGCCCGCGCGGGCCCCGAGTCCCCAAGAACCTCGAAGGCCACTTGGGCCCTAGCAGAACGAGCGCTTTCTGCCAGCCCAAAGTCCAGCTACTAATGTCCCCCAAGCTCCGAGCTCGGTGCAGGTAGGTGCCCATGAACGTCTTGGGCTCCATCAGCCCTTGGATGTGCAAGAACACAAGTTTCTTGATGGGGTGCGTGGCTGTGTTGTGATCTGCAAATGTATGCTCAACGACCGATTTCGTTACCTTGTGGCGCCGCTCTGGTGCGAAGCACGTGAGGTTAATGCCGTGCTTGGCCACGGTGCCAGGGGTATGTTGTAAGTAGTGCAATTTCGGCCTTTCGATCGAGGGATACAGTTTCGTGGACATATCCAGGTACCTGTCTAATATATCAGTCAACGTCTGGCAGTGCCGCAACAAGACCGACTCGTGGGCAATCACGCACCAATCAACGACCTGGCCCAACAAGCACATGCACACGACGTGATCGTCCAGGATGCGCCGAGGAGCCAGAACAACTTCGCAAAACAACACGAGCATTGACACAATTGTGATCATCTCACCTGCGAACCCCTTACAGTGTGAAGTCTCGTTGCGCACGATGCGGCTGGAAAAAAATGATGCGGGGGGCTTCGAATACGATCGGGGAACAACCACTGTCGACATGAACTCATCGAGATCGGCAGTTGTGATGGCCGTCTCTCGCAAAACTGTGTTAATGAACCCATTTACCTGATACTGCGCGAGGCCTCCCGACGCCAGAATGTTGTGCATGTTGTCAAACATGACGCACTCTGACGGCTCTACTATCTTCCTGCAATGTGCATCCTGAAGAAGGCCATAAGGGACGTGCTTGAAACCGTGTAGTTTAAAGCCATCCTTACATCTCTGGCGCATGTTCCCATTCGGCAAGGGGGGGTAGCGCTCGTAACATTGCTTTGCGGCATCTAGGGCGCCCTGCGACCGCTGCCTCACATTTCAAGGCGCCGAGCTTGCTAAAGCTTTCCCGTTTTTCGGCGCATGATTATGCATGATTGAAGTGCGGTTGTGCATCTTCGTGCGTGCTCTCAACCACGTGTGGATGTATACGTCCTGACATGCGGGCCCATCGGGGGTCGTCGGCGGAATTTGGGCCAGAGGCTTCGTTATCGAGGCTCGGTCGTGTAAGTCTAAATCCCTCGCTCTGGCAGCCCCGACTGATACGAAATACTCATCTTCAATCCCAGCCCAGGCCGCGACTACATTTCTACACAGGAGGCAAGGCTTAAGCCCCGCTGATCCAATGGCCCCGAAAGCAGCCTTCATCGCTTTCTCGTCCTGGCAGATGATTTTGAACTGCATTCGAAAGTGAAACTCGCCACCCCTACCTGGCAACATGATGCCAGTTCGATCAAAACAGAAGCCCTCTGGCGGGAAGAATCGCTTCAATGTGGAAGCCGTCACGACGCTCATCCCGCCAACCACGCGTGCTAAATGTTTTGTTTCAAGCGTGCTGAAGACAAACCAACCGTTGATCTGGGCCCTGAAGTCTGGTGGGAACTCCTATGTGTGAGCAGAAAGGTGCCGAACCAGGCGATTAGCCTCGATCCCGCCGCCAATCTGCGTCTTGTGCACTAACAAATCCTCCTCTCCCCCTCCTCCTCCGTCTCCTCCTCCTCCTCCTCCTCCTCCTCCTCCTCCTCCTTCCTTCGTCCTCCTTCCCTCCTCCTTCTCCTCCTTCTCCCCCCCTCCTCCTCATCCCCTTCTTGTTCTCGCCTGCCCCTGCCTTCGCCCTCTTATTCAGTTGCTGCTGCTCCTGCGCCTGATTTTACGGTGGGGGTGGGCCGTGCCCGCTGGCTCGTTCATTCGATCCTAACGCAGTGGGCGGCGGGCGGGCCAAGCGCCCAGGGGCACATTTCGCTCTCGTGTCCTTAAGAGTGAAGTACTGACACATGACGCTGCGCCCATGGTCTGGCCGCTGTTGGTTCCCGGGCGTGCATTCGTCTTGGTAGAGAATCAGGGGCCCTGCGAGACCTCGAACGTGTCGGCGCAAATAGTCTGAAAATTCTGTGTTGTCCTGACACGCCTTCCACAAATACGCCATAGGGTTGCAGTAATACATTTCCACATCTGGCCCAGGGGATGCTGCCAAAACCAGTTTATCGATCAGAGGTCCGTATGGCGTCACGCTGGGCGCAAACCCATTCAGACAGCCTCGGATTTCACGTTTCGCCCGATCGATGTCCGACGCCTCCTGGGAGTCCAACTGGGGTCTGAGTAGATGGGGTCGGAGGATGGCTGCCGCGTGGCAGATGCACCGCCGATGCGTCGGCAACGTCGTCGATTCGTCGAGTCATCGTCGCAGTCAGCGTTGGAGAAATCGGGCCCCACATCGCGTCGCAGCATCGCCGATTCATCGCGATGCGGTGCGATCCTCCGACCCAATCTATTGTGGCCTCATTTGGGAGACCTGATCCTCGTCGTCGTCTACGAACTCTCCGCCGTCGGCTCCGACATGTCCGACCAGCACCGATGCCAGTGCCGAAATCGACGAGGAGGGCGACGCAGCGAGCAGAGGTCGCCTGCGTCTCTTGATCGCCGAGTCGCGGCCGACGATCGCCCCATCTGCCATGGGCTGGCCTGCGGGGCGCCCGGGGTGGCGGGGCAGCGAGAGAGAGAGAGAGAGGGCAGACAGAGAGAGAGAGAGAGAGAGAGAGAGAGAGAGAGAGAGAGAGAGAAAACAAAAAAAGAGAGAGATAGCAAGAGAGGAGAGAAAGAGAGAGAGAGAGAGAGAGAGAGAGAGAGAGAGAGAGAGAGAGAGAGCGTGTGTGAGAGAGAAGGCTAGAATGGTGAACGCTTTGCGCTTCCCCATCCAGAGGCTCCCATTCTTCCTCCTCCTCTTCCTCGTCTTCCTCCTCTTCCACCATCGTCGTTCTCCTCTTCATCCTCCTCCTCCTCCTCCTCCTCCTCCTTCTCGTGCTCCTCCTCCTCGTACTCCTCCTCCTCCTCCTCCTCGTGCTCCTCCTCCTCGTACTCCGCCTCCTCCTCCACCTCCTCCTCCTCCTACTCCTACTTTTCCTCCTCCTCCTGGTCCGTCTTCCCTCGGAGAGCTCCAAGTCGACCGCAGGTGGCTTTCAGGCGAGATCCAGGCGCGCCACCCTCCTCCCCAGGGGAGCCCCAACGCAACGCAGAAACAAAATAGTGATGCCAGCTGGTCTGCTTGGAGCCCTATTGGGGGGGCTCGCTTCGGGCTTCTAAGGCCTCTTTCGGGGCTGGCCTGATCTCAGGCGGGACTGAGGCGGCCCCTGAGCGAGGCCTCGCATTGCGAACCCGAAAGCAAGCTAGCGCAAGCTAGCCACGAGAGGGGCTGAAGAGGTCCCAACTGAGCCAACGCTACGTACTCTGAGTTCGACTGCAGCCCACGCAGGGAACTCTGAGAGCTTTCGATGGGCCTCTTGCGCGCACCTGGCGAGTAGGCTCGAGAAGGCCCGAGGGGGCCGCGAGGAAACTCCAACGAGTGCAAGAGGACGCAGGGCGAGGGGGGCGAAGAGAAGTATAATCACCAGGGGAATGAGGGCTGGGGAAGGAGGACGCGCCATGGGTAAAGACAGGACGCGTCAGCTAGACTAAGGCACCCCCGTCCCAAGCACGCTCTCCCTCTCTCTCTCTCTCTCTCCCTCTCTCTCGCTTACTCACTTTCTTTCGCTCTCCCCACTCCTTCCCCAAAGAATGTGCTCCAGGGCTGCGAACAGCCCACCGTTGAAAAACAGGTCCCCATGCGTTTGCAATTCAGGCAAGAACGCCGTGTGAACTTGAAACGCAGGTATGCACCGTGCAGCTCCATATCATTACCTCTCTCTCTCTGTCTCTCTCTTACTCTCTCTCTCTCTCTCTCTCTCTTTCTGCCCCGCCCCCGTACTTCTTCAGGAGGCCAGGGGTGCGCACGTGTCTCCAACATCGGCACAGGCTGCACTAGTGCTGCGCAAGAGACAGACATTACACGTGCGACCGTGCTCGCAAGATGCAGGCGTTATGCCCGCATAAGCGTCGGCGCGAACGTACACGTAGGCTGGCTGGAATCTGTCGCCAAGGATCTTCTCGGGCCCTAGCGTTGGGCGCACCAAACAGACCCCCTCAAGGTGTTGCACGCCTGCTGCTGCAACGACGCCGCTATCCCCTAACCTGCACTCCGCCTCCACAAAGCGGGACCCCGCACACGAGCGCGTTGCTGCTTCGAGGCGGACACGATCCCGAGCGAATTCCCAAGCCAACTGCACCATGCTCTGCGGGCCGACGACCGTGAGCGAGCGATGACCATGTCGGCGCGCCCTGAACGACGCTCTGCAGCCGAACATCTGTCGGATAGCCGTCTTGTCCTGAATGGTCAAGTTGCCGACCATGGGGACGGGGCCGATCCGCGCGAGGCCGCAGTAGCTCGCGCCTCCGCTCGACGCGGAGAAATGCGGAACCGCTCGCAAGACGATGTCGTCGGCGTCCTCGTGCTCCGACTCCTCGATCGCATCGGCGGCAGACTGCTGAACCGATGGCCAAGCGAAGGCGTCGAACGTCTCCGCCTCGTGCGCCCCTGCAGGTGCCTCGAGCCCGGGAGGCGCGCGCGGCCCCTGCACAGGCAGCTGCGATGCCGTGGGCGCGCTCAGCGCCATCGCGGAGGCGACGTGTCGGGCGCGTGCAGCACCTCGCAAGCGAAACCCGCTGGAGCCAAAATGGTTACGGATGTGCCCACGATCATGCAGATCGGGAGCACGAGCACACATGCCCAGTGAACATAGACCCACAAAGAAACGAATTACACGCTGGCGGGTCCAAGCTGGAAAGGGCATCCCATCATAATAAACACACGTTTTTAAATGAATTCGCGTGAGCGGAAACCCTCATTCCGATATTGTTCTGAACCTCGCTGAGCTGACAGGGGTAGAAGCGCGAGGAGGAGGATGATGAGGACAAGGAGGAGGCGGGAGGAGGATCTTATGGAGGACGCGACTGCAGCTGAAATGGAAGTGAGAACGATCAGAAGAGACATGAGAAGTGGATGGAGAGAGGGGGGAACAGGAGGGAGGAGGAAGGGGGGCAGGGGGAAGGGCACTGAACTTTGCGAGCGGCAGGGAGCGGAGGAGGATTGCGAAACGCCAAGGGGCGGAGGATGATGAGGAGGAGCAGTAAGATAAGAAAGCTAGTAGGATCTGATAGGTAGCTGAGGATCGAGCACACGACCGAACCCAAGATGGCTTCCTCCCATGTTTCGGCAATTTGCCCCCACATATTATTGATATGATGAGCGAAAGGGGGGGCGATCTGTTTGAATTACATCCTTTCCGAAACGTGGCCAGGGATAACAACTCCTACCGCGTGGGAGCGGTTCGAGGCTGGGGGGAGGGTTGGGGGGTTGTAACTTGGCTTGTGGGGTTAGTTTTCAGATCGCCCCTCCTGTCCACAGGTGCTCCTTCCTTCTCTCCCACCCTCCCACTCGAAGAAATCGGGCCTGCACCGCTGCAATATCGCAGCGCCCGCGCCCGGGCCGCCCGCGCGGGCCGCGCGAGGCGGAGCCAACACGCGGCGGTCGACGAGGCCCCCTGATCCCCGATGGCCCCCTGGGGCCTTGCGCGGATTCCTGAGCCTCATGGGGCCGTCTTTCGGGGGAGGGCAACGTGAGACATGAGACAACGGTGGGCAGCCTCCTGTCGCCTCCTCCTCCTCCTCCTTCTCTTCCTCCTCCTTCTCCGTCCTCCTTCCTCCTGGTCCCCCTCCCCCCTCTCCTCCTGGTCCCCCTCCCCCCTCTCTTTCTTTTCCTCCTCCTTCTCCTCCTCGCTTGAAGGCCACCTAGAAGGTCTTGGGCCATTTTGGAGGTTGTGGCAACTATTTCGTAACTGTTTCTAACTATTTTGTATGTGTTCGTATGTATTTAGTAACTGTTTGTAACTTGTCGTAATTGTTGTATGTGCTACAACGAGTTGTATGTCTGTTGGTGCAAAGTCGCATGTAGGTTAACGGTATGTATATCTCACTTGTGTTCCAGCTACGGTATGTGAACATGTGGGCTTATATGTGGCGATGAAAGATGTAAGTTTCTGGA
Source organism: Prorocentrum cordatum (assembly GCA_963575745.1). Lineage (NCBI taxonomy): Eukaryota > Dinophyceae > Prorocentrales > Prorocentraceae > Prorocentrum > Prorocentrum cordatum. The sequence goes on along the minus strand of CAUYUJ010006936.1, from coordinate 355,989 downwards.
CAGTTGTATCTTACATGGGCGTACGTGTTGGACTTATACGTTGGGTTGTTGATGTTATATGCTGACATGTCTGGGTTATAACTCAAGTTCTAACTGCTCAAACCCAGGCGCGCGCCAAGTAAGCTACCTCCGGTTGATTGCGCTGGGAGCTGCGCATTGGCCCACTATGACAACGATGTAAATCCAGGGTTTCGCTATCATGAAGCAGAAGGCACCGCCCTTAACATTCACGATATAACAGGCGCAAGCATCCAGTGCCTGAAGTCCACAAATTCAAGCAGGCTTTTGACCAGGACATGACAAAGTTTGAGGACTTGGCGGGCGCACCGACGCCGGATGAACTGCAGGAGGAGCCTTAGAAACCGAACCGCCACAAGAGGATGGACGGCTTCCTACGATTTGTCAGTCATCGGAGGCTGACCTCGATTCACGTCATGACAGCGCGGCATGCAGAATTGCAAGATGAAAAGGAATTGTGGAAGCAACTCCACTAGGGGATCGTTTCACGGTGCCCACATATATGATTCCATACCATAGTGCGTTGATCACTGTAGCCGAAGAACAGCGGGGGCACCTGCCTAAGTGGGGGCACCGACACGATTCTGACACAGGAGATGTATCATGGCCCATTGTGATGCATGGTCGAAGATTGCAGCCACGGGCTGGGCTCAGACGAAAATGGACAATATGTTGAACCTCGCGGTACGGCAGACATGTCAGAGGTAGTCCTGTCCGAACAACAGCACATGATATTTGATGTTCACCGTGCGACCACGATGCGAGTAAACGTTACCGCCGCTGCAAAACGAGCTGCGGGTGTCAAGGAAGTATCGAAAGCCTATACACCGAACTCGAGACATATATTGACAACAAGTGTTTCAAAATGCAAGACGTATTTAAAGCGTCAAGCACCACGACTTCGAGGCACGTGCACGAATGGAAGTCTGTGAAGAACGAGAAGGGCGAGATGGGACGTACCATCAGATTACTCCTGGTGATTCGAGGATCCATGGACCTTGAAGCCGTCGACGTAGAAACCATTTTTTCCCGGGGGGACAGCGCGGCGGTCAAGCCAGAGACCACTCGCGAGCACGGCAGCGTGCAAGAAGCAATGGTTCATGGCCTTTCTCGACATCAACGTGGCCTTCCTGAAAGGGTTGACCTACCAGGAACTTGCTGGGGCAACTGGTGGAAAGGAACGTGTGGCGTGTTTTACTTTGCCGCCTGGGTCGGCCACAGCGCTTCGAACTCTCCCAGGATTCGAACGCCACGACGAGTCAAAGCACTGCTTGCAGTGCCTTAAACCAGGCACTGGCAGCAAAGACGCACCCCGAGCTTTGTCACTAAAGCTCAGAAGGACCACGAGAGGCTTTGGTTTCTGACTCGCGTCCTACGACGAGGTTTTCGAGACGAGCAGCATCCTGCTTACGGCCGAACATGTTGATGACATCAACATGTCCGGCTGTGAGGACACCATTGACAAGTATGTCAATTGCGTAGAAGACACCTTTGGCAAGTGTAAACTCAAAAAGCACACATGCACCAATTGCGCTGTGAGATTTACCAAGGATGAGGACGGCCATGTTACTTTGGACCAAGACGAATACATCAAGCAGCTCCGTCCTATACAAGATCCTGAACTTACCGGCGCCGGCGCTGACGCTCAGGCATCCAAGATGGTTTCGGCGACTACAATCGGTGCGGTTACGCCGGGGTGCGGTTTGCGAGTGGCTTTGTGGCGGCCTTTCCGGGACCTTTGTGAGAGACAATGTCATGACTGTCGTCGTTTCGAGCGACACTGTCATCCTCGATGCGTGTTCCATTGTATTAGAAGGGCGACAGTGTCATATGATTCGGTCGCACTGAGTGACAGTGCCATCCCTTTTCCGGGGGCGGGAAGGGCAGGCGTGACAGGAGGCAAACCGCACCCTTCGCAAACCGCGCCCATTGTAGTCGCCGATGGTTGCAGGCACGTTCGTCCGCCTTAGAGGCGCGCTGGCGTATGCATTAATCACCCGGGCGCGGTTGATGGCGCATGTTGTATCTGTGCAGCGCGGCCCAGAACCGACCAATATACAACTACGACGACTGAGCGCGATCACCGGGAAGTAGCAGGCCTGTCCTAAGAAGATCGTCTATCAGGCGATGACCCACACGGGCGAGGTCGAGCTGCACAGCGACTCAGGTTACCGACGCCCGAGTGGAGACGCTGACGACGACGTCAGAGGCTATGGTATTCGCGGGGCAAACCTGCTACGGCGTGGAAACACGCCAGCCCGTCGTCCACTTCATCGGTGCGCACTGCAAGTCTCGCCGCTTGCAGGTCAGCTCGAGCTATTCAGCAGAGACACGAGCAGCTGCCCACAACTTGGAGGACTGTTATCCAACGATCGTGACTCTGCACGAGCTCCACGCAGGGCCGCTAATTCCCACTCAGTTGAAGGACATGCTTGAGCAGGGCGCCTTGCCTGAGCATCAAGGTCACTTTGACCATAGATGCTGAGTCTGTTTCAAAGTCCTTGTCAAGCAAAGACTTGAGGAAGCCGACTGAGTGTACCTTCTTAGGACACATCAGTTGGATACGACAGATGATGGATCGTGAAACCGCGCGCAGTATTCAGTGGCTTGACGCCCGCGATATGACTGCGGACGGTTGCACCAAGGGGAGCATCGACAGAGAGATGCTCCCACAGGTCACGGGAGGTATACAATCTTTCAACCATGATTTAAGGAGCCATGCTTCCTATCGGGCTGGCCAGACATCCCGTTCTGTGGCCGCCTAGGGAGTATCTTTATGTACAGAATAGTACAGGCAAGGCAACTTGCGTGCGGGTCCACCTTCCTTACGGCCCCGCACTTTTGCTGCCCTTTTGTAGATAATCGTTGCTGTATCTGCTGAATAGAAGCGGTGGGTTCACGCCTCGTCTCCCTCCCCCCCCCCGAATCTACAGTGAGTTGGGCGTTGCATGTGCGTGGGAACGAGCGTGCATCCGCGGCTGCTTGGCTCACAGCGGCCGGCCGCCCTGATCTGACTACACCTCAGCGCGAGGTGTACTATTTGCCATCGATACCAAAATCTTGCTTGAGATGGCTCGCCCCCTACTACTAGGACGACCGCTGCTATGGTACAACAAGGCGGGGGCTGGGCTTCGCCTAAGGCGAAGCTGTAAGTCGGGCCTCCCATCCTTTTTCAAACTCTTGGAGCCATATTGAATCCTCGGATGGCCATCGGAAGCGACACGGTGAGAAATCAACAGCGCTAATTGCCCTTAGGTGTTGGAGGGATTCTGGTTTCGTGGAAGTTTTTCCTGGGAGATGTCGGAGACCTCTTGCAGACGTCGTCCAGCGTTATTGGAGCATCTTGGGGGCCGACTTGAAGCATCTTGGGCTATTTTGAGCCATCTTGGAGTTCATCGTGGGCTCTCTGAGGCCCTATTGGAGCCATCTTGGGTGAACAAGTACCCTCTGACACCTCGCGGGGCGCACCATCCAGGTCCAGGGGAGGGGTGCATGGGGGGAGGGGCCAAGACACCCCCGATCTAGCACGTCGTCTGGCTCATTCCCACCCGCCCTCCCAACACAACAGTACCACCGTAACACCTGAGCTCGGGCATGTTCAGAGGTCGTTTTTTTTCATGGACAAGCATTGGGAACCAAAACCGATCCCATGTGCGCGACGCTAGGGCGAGGTGCGCCACGCGTGGCAGGCGCGCCACGCGTGCCAGGCACCCCTTGGACCCAAGCGTGCAAGGCACGCCTGGTGCGCCAGATGCGCCACGCAGCCCGCGTGCGCCAGGCGCGTCGTATACTTCAGCCGCGCCAAGTGCGCCACGTTCGGGGCACGTGCAGAGTGTGTCAGGTGCGCCCGCGCACGTGACAGCACACATCGGGAAACACGTCGGCCCCCACAGTCCTTGTCGAAAACCACTGCCCATCACTGTGACTGGAGGGCTTGCGCACAGCAGGCCATACGCCACCACCCCCGCCGTCCCTGTCAAAAACCACTTGGCAGTGATCGCGGGGTGGCCGTGCACGATCCAGATTTAGCCGCGAGGTGTATTTTGAATTGCTTTTTTTTGTTAGAATGGAAGCCCTGCGCAAAGCATGCAACATGTTGGCAACCCCGAGTGCCCGAGGACCTCACGAACATGACTCAAGATTTTGCCCTGAATTGTATTTTGTATTGTTTGTTGACAGGGATGGTGGTGAAGGGGGCCGCATCGGGTTGGCCGCACATGCTCTACTTGTGGAGGCAGAGTGCGTTTTGTATCTGTTGACGGGTATGGTGGGGAGGGCCTGGTTCCTAGTTGGCCGCCAGTCGCTTAAGGGAGAGCGCGTATTTTAGTAGGGAACAGTGACAAGCGCTTCCCCGAAGAGGAAGAGTGGGGTTGGAAGAGGAAACTCCCTGGACCATCTACGCCCAGGAAAGGGCTGGTTGGATTTGCCGTTTGGACTGTTGCTTTGATGTGCAGTGCTGTGCCGGGGCGGTTCAGGCTTAGCTCCAGTGGCCAACGGCAGACTTCTCTGTGTGTTTCCTCTGGCCCCGAAGCTGTTCCGGGCTGTCCCTCGCGCAGGCAATAGTTGCCGCGGCCCGTGGCAGCCAAAGGCTTGCCAGAGCCGATGGCGCCCATCCGCTGGTCCCGCGGCGAAGCGGTGGCCTGCGCAGCTGTTCGATTTGCTCCCGGCCCGCCGCACGAGGAGGGCCGCCGCTTGCTGGATCTTTGCCCTCCTATTCGCAGCGCGCTTCGCGGATTGCATGCAGTCCCCAGGCCTGCACGTTTGGGTCCCGTCTTGGTCTGGGAAGCACTGTTCCACCGCCGGGCTATTTCTGCATCCACTGTGGCGGAGGGTCGTGCCTTGGAGGCCCATAGGGGTGGTGGCTGTGGGTATCTTCGCGCCTGACGGGGCGGTCAGATATCCAGATCCACCAATCCCCGAGGTCTCCAGGAACGACCTTGCAGCGGATGGCATGGATATGATGTGGCGGTGGCACTGTATATCATGTTCCGCGATTTCGCCAACCCCCCAACCCCAACCCCCCTCCTCCGCCGAGGTCAGATTTGCACAGATCAGACTTGCCTTGTTCGTATACCTCGTGCGGCAGGGTCGTTTTCGGCATCTGGCGATTGCTCGCGACAGGATCCATTCGGAGGTGCCCGTGCGCCCGCATGGCAGCCTCGCCCCATTTCGGCACACCCCTCAAGCGCTTCGTGGCCCCATAAGGAGATCCACCGAAGGCTGTACCCACAACGACGGTAATCACAATGGCAGATTATAGAGTCTTTCTCCAAGCTAAGTTTCAAACGGATGATCGGCTTGCACACAGCAGGCAATATGTTGGCACCCTCGCCATCCGTGCCAACAGTCAATGCAACGTGTGCGCGACGCGTCCGCGCATGATCCAGATGTTGCTGCAAAGTGGATTGCGTATTGGTCCGAAACATCATGTGGTGTTGGGTCTTCGTTTTGAAGAGAGCTCCCCGCATTACCTCACGTTCCGCCCGCTGCCCTCCTTCTTTCTCCCATTTCTGCTTCAGCCCTTCGCATGTCGGCACACCCATCACACGCTTCGCGGCCCCATAGGGAGTTCCACCGAAGGCCCCAGTGGCACAGTTCGCATGCGGTTCCCCGCCTGTGTCGGCACACCCTTCACACGTGTTCCCTGCCCAATTCGACACGCCCCTCAATTGTCTCGTAGCCATATAGGCCATACGGAGCTCCACCTCGCGCCTCAGTGGCCATTCTCGCATGCGGTTCCCCGCCAATTTCGGCACACCCCTCACACGTTTCGTTGCCCCATAGGGAGCTCCACTAAATGCCCCAGTGGCACACATCGCATGCGGTTCCCCCCACCTATTTCGGCACACCCTCACACGTTTCGTGACCCCATAAAGGAGCTGGATTGAAGATCCCAGTGTCAAAGTTCGCATGCGGTTCCCCGACAATTTCGGCACACCCCTCACACGCTTCGTGGCCCAATAGGGAATTCCACCTCGTGCCTCAGTGTCATAGTTAGCATGCGGTTCCCGGCCCACTTCGGCACACCCATCACACGTTTCGTGGCCCCATAGGGAGTCCCACCGAAGGTCTCAGTGGCAAAGTCCGCATGCGATTCCCTGCCCATCTCGGCACACCCCTCATACGCTTCGTGGCCCCATAGGGAGCTCCACTGCAGGCCCAAGTGGCAAAGTTCGCATGCGGTTCCCAGCATTTTTTGGCACACACCTCACACGGTCCGTGGCCTCATAGGGAGCTCCACCTCGTGCCTCAGTGTCATAGTTCGCATGCGGTTCCCGGCCCACTTCGGCGCACCCATCGCACGCTTCGTGGCCCCATAGGGAGGTCCACCCTGTGCTGAGTTGCAGCGTTCGCGTGCGGTTCCCCGCTCAGTTCAGCACATTCCCCACACGTTTCGTGACCCCATAGAGAGCTCCACCGAAAGCGGTGCCACAACGTTGTCCTCACAATTTGAGATGGTTCGTTCGCCCAGATTTTTGTTGTGGCAAGCGATGGTGGGGGGTGTTGGCATTGCGCACGGCAGGCGATATGTTGCTCCCCCCAGCTGTGCTTCTCAAAACAACAGAGCGAAGTGATCGCGAAGCGTCCGCGCGTGATCCAGATTGTGGTGCGCAGTTCATTTGATTGTTTTTCGCAAGGGATGGTGGGGGGTGCTGGCCTGCGCGCAGCAAATAATATGCGCGCCCCCCCGCCGCCCCTATCAAACCACAATGCAATGTGGTCGCGGGGCGCCCGCGCATGCTCGAGATTCAAAGGCAATGTATAATATTTTATTGTTTGACAGGGATGGTCCGGGGGCCCTCGTGTGTCCAGGTTGGTTGCCGGTCGGGGAGGGTGTGTTCATTAATGTGCAAAAGTAATGAACCCCTCGCCGAAAGGGAAGGAGGGGGTTGAAAGAGAAAATGCTCTAAACCACGCGCGCTTGAAAGGGCTGGTGGGATTCAATCCTTCCCCACCTTCCGTTCATAGCAGCCACTGCGCGGAAGGTTGTACGGTTTTCCGCTCCACGGGGAGTATTCATCGCGGGGGCTCAGGGCGGGGTCTTGGGGGCGGCTGTCTTCATGAATCCACCAATCCGCACAGCCGCCCTCCTCCTTCCCTCAGGAGGGAAGACGGAGAAGATAGATGGGGACATGCGGGGCAGCAGCAGGACAACGGGGAGTTTCAGCAGTAGCATTCGTGAGCAGGGCTGCGGAGAGCATAGAAACTCGCCGGGCGATTGAGGGACGAGGGAGAAGGAGGGAGGCAGGAGGATGGGGAGAAGCGGAGGAGCGGGAGGACCCTGGAGCAGCCGGAAAGATGGGAGGGTGAATACGAAGAGGAGTAGCAACGCTAGCAGGAATACGTTGAATGTGGAAGAGGAGGGGGGGCAGAGGAGGAACGGTATTGTTGATTTCCCCGCAGTCTGCTAGTGGTAAAGCCTCGGTCTGTCCACTCGTGTAGTCTCATGTCATAACCGCAGGTTGCTCAATCGATTAGGTGAACTAGGGAAGTGTATAAGTTGATTGATCGTGTCGGCAAACACCTGTTTGCTTGGCAAATCATGTATGCAGCTCGCCCACGGGGGTAGTAGAAACTGTATTTTTTATATATATATATATATATATATATATATATATATATATATACATAGCACCTACCTTAGCAACTTGATGAGTGCATTGCCGATCTCTATTCGGGAAACCCTGGGCAGGCGGAACAAGCCGCCTCAGAATGTGGGGATTGTTCATTCTATGATGATTCGCATGGGTTTGTTGTTCTTTGCTGCGTTTGGGGGCGTCATTGAGGTACTTAAAGAAGGCTAGATAGCTGTGCTGGGCGACTTGTCTTGTTGGCCTTACGTGCACCCCCCGTAGAACTCTCAGTATTGCACCCTGGCCTGGGGCCATGAAAGATCTTAGAGTGGTTTAGGAAGTACTCGAGCTCGATGAGGGAAGGCGTAAATTGGCCGCGGTAGTTTGCTGTGCTGCGTAAATGGCCAGCGAAGTATTAGAGGTCGGTTAGCTGCGCGCACATGCTAGAGTGTGTTTGTTTGGGCCTGTGGCCGTAACAGTCCTGTACGGTCTTTGAGTCAGTGGCGTCTTGGCGTGGGGCCGGCCAGAGGGAGTTGGAAGGCCTTGAGGCTCAATCAATGAAAGTGGGGTTCAGGGTGGGAGTCCCGCGGACGCCATATGCACCCACAGTGCAGACTTTTGTGAACCTCACGGCCGCCCCTTGCGCTTGAGGTTTTCATCCCCAGAAGGGTCGCGGCAGCGGACCATCACAGAGCGGGCCGCCACGGGAGAGGGCACCCACTGCAGATGGAGAGCGAACGTAACGGGGGTCGGCGGTAAGGGGGGGCGGTCAGCGGTCAGCCAGTCCCCTCCGACCCCGTCTGGCGGACCCAGATTTGGACGCAGCGGGGTGCCGACCCCCTCACCTCACCTGCCTTCGCCGACAAAAGTTGAGGAGGCCCAACTGTTGGTGCCGCCGACCCTGCAGGGGGACGACGACGACGGCCGCGGCGGCGGCTGCGGCGGCGTCGGCGGGCGATGACGACGCTGACGCGGGGCAGAGTCCTCAGGGATGTTTCGTGGGGTCGCGTCGGAGCGCGCTCGTAGGCCTTCGGGGGGCAGTCGTGGGGCCTCTTTCGGGCCGCTTCGGGGTCTCTTCGGGCTGCCAGGGGGCCTTTTGGGCGCCTTTCCGGGCCGTCCCAGATTTGGGCGCAGCGGGGTGCCGATCACCCCTTCACCTCAACTCTCTTCGCTGACAAGGGTTGGGGAGCTACTATTCGGCCGCCCGGGCTTCGCGGCATAGTTTTGCCCGATCAGGGTCAGCGTTGACCCGGTCCGGCGCGACTCCTACAGGGCGTGTTTGGCATGCTTGTGGCGAAGAGGTGCCCCTTTCACGGGTTTGCGTGCCTGTGTGCAGTTCTGTTCCTGCGTTGATATTTCGCCATTTGCGCGCGCCGAGTGCGCGTTGGAGCCTCACCGTCGCCACGTCCGATCATCACAGGCTCACGGCGCCCAGAGGCCCTTCGGCGGCCCCGCGGCGGGGCGGCGGACTACGAGAGGGCTGGCCAGGGCAGGGCGGCACCACTCAGCGGATGCCATAGGAAGGTGCAATTGCGACTGTACCGCAGCGATGCTCTGCGCATTCGGCTTTCGGCCCCGATGGTTTTCTGAAAGACCATCGAGCTCGAGGTCAGGGGTGCGCTGCGTCTTTTCCAGAAGTATGGTCGCGCGCCCACTGTCTGTGCAGATTCGCATTTTCCTCCGGGCTGCGGCGGCGCCGCGTCTCCGACAGCCCGTCCGCCCGCCGAGAAAGGAGGTTCTGAGCCGGCCACGAGTGCTACACTCGGCTAATGGGGAAAACGACGCGAAGATCGGGACAAAATCGGATCGGGATAACCTGAAATCTCTGAGAATCGGCGGGTTTGGAGGATGTATTGGGCGCCGCGGCCGCTCCAGAGCGTTCCGGAACGCTCTGAGAGCGCTCCGGAACGCTCTGGAGCGATTTATCCCGATCCCAGCCCTGTTTTAAATGGGGGGCGGTAGAGGTTCATTGTTATTGAATCGCTTCGCTCATTCCGCCGGCCCTGGAGCCCTCCTGAAGGCCTCTTAGGTGGCCTCTGGGGGACCTCTCGGGAGTCTCTCGGGGGCTCCCTGGCGGCGTCTTCGGGGCCCCCGGGGGCCTCTTGGGGGGCTTTATGGGGGGGCCTCTCGGGGCGGGACGGGGGGGGGGGGTAGTCGATGGCGGCTCCCCCCCTCCGAGGCCGCGGTCCTCGGGAGGGGTGCCGAAGAATGGCCCTCCCCTGGAGCGCTCTGGCTTGGCATCGCTCGGACGCGTGCCATCGAGGACCATTCAGGAGGGGGAAAAACACACAGACACAATTAATCGGGGATTCCCATTAAATATGGGAAAATATGGGCAGTGGGGGTGAAGACAAAAACTCAGAAAATACAGAAAACATGGGGAATAGTTTTATTTGTGTGTATTAATTTGTGTGTCCAAATTCCCCTTCAACCATCCTGGACCATCGAGCAAGAAAAAACACGCACGAAAGCGAAACATGCACAGGGAATGGACGTCCGAAGGACGGCAAGCGGGGGGCTTCTCCCGGGACCTTGCCGGGGTACTTTTCGTCCGGGGGCCCTCGGGGGCCGCTCCGCGCACGCGAGCTAGAAATCTTGTTTGACCGGTTACCGGAGATCTTAGCACGCCTTTGGCCCGTTGGGCCGGCGAATTAGTGTCGTGCAGTGAGAATGATACAGCATGTTCCCAGCGTCATTGATCCGAGCATTTTTTTGGGTGGATGGCAAAGGGTGAAATCTAAAGTGACGTTTCGATGGATGTTCAAGGCTCGAATCTGCAAAAGGTGAATCACATGACGGATTGATTTTCGAGGTGCAAACGCCCATATGGATTTCACCCTGAGCCCTCCACACTACGAAAATGTTCAGTTGATGCACAATGGTGCCCCTTCAAGACCCTTCGTGCGGACGAACAGATAAACGGGCAGGGAGAGAGGGAGGGAGAGAAAGATAGAGAAAGAGAAGAGAGAGAGAGAGAGCGAGAGAGAGAAACAAAAAAGATGAGAGGGAGAGGGAGAGAGAGAGGGAGGGAGAAGAGGAAAGAGAGAGTCAGAGAGAGGGAGGGAGGGATAGAGAGAGAGAGAAAGAGAGTAGCACAGAGCCTGTGCGCCTGGCCGTGCAGGTGCGCCGTGCGTGTGCCTGCGCGCTTGCACGCCTTCGCGCGAGCGTGGGCACCGGGGCGCTGCTTGCCCGCATATATCGCCACGCGCACGCGCCAGCGCGGCGGGGAGAGCCCGACGCCGGCCAGAGACTCTCGGCATGCCGAGGGCCCTGCCGCCGCGCGCGTGGGGCCCGCGTGGGCGCGCAGGGGCCAGCCAGAACACGGCTCGCGCGGCCGCGTGTTTGCCTGAGGCCGTGCGTGTTCGTTGTTGTGCGGTGTGCAGTCGTGCGTGTGTCGGGGGTGGACAGAACCCCCAACAGTGACACGTCGATTAGTGCATTGTCCGTTTTCGGTTTTCGAGAGGGCGCCGTGGCCGTTATTTTCCAGGCTTGCGCCCGCCAGGTTTGGGCCCGAAGTCGTTTTCACTAAACCACGTTTTACTAAAGGGAGGTCTGTCCATCCCCGAGTGTGCGGGTGTACGCTCGAGTGGTATGGTGCGGCTTGTGCGTGGCTGTCTTCTGGTGGGAGAGAGAGAGAGAGAGAGGCTTCTGTTCGGGGGCCGCCCGTCAGAACTGCGGTTGCAACTCGCCTCAGCACGTCCCCTCCGTGTTTAACAAGTTGTTGTTTTTTAAGCGCGGCGGTGGAGGAAGAAGTGCGTTGTGTGCAAGTTTTCTCGCATTGCCTTCGGCTGCCACTGTTGCGACGTCTCCTAGTGCCCCTCCCCGTGTGAGCTGGTCTCTATGGTGCGGCATGGTGGACGCTTGTCACATGCCGACTGCGAACCCGCTATCCCAGCCTGGGTCGTCCCAGGGGGCCGCGGTGGATTGGGGCAGCTGTTCGGGAGGGTTCCAAAGGGAGTCGGAGGGGAGGTCTTCTGTTCCCAAAGGGCACCACGGGCTTCGTACGCTGATGATGGTGCCGTTGCTACCGTGAGCCGTGACAGACAATCCTCACGTATTCTTGCAGCGGGTACCGCATCGCTCACGCGCTTCGAGCTGCATCCTGCCCAGGTGTTTGGCTTGTGATTTCTGATGCGCGCGTGCGCGCGCCAATAATTATTTGTGCAGAATGAGAAGTTTGCCTTCTTCGCAAAAGCGCGCGTCGACCAACTCTGGATCGCGCGAATCGGCGGCGCGCGAGGGGGGAAGTGACAAGGGGCGGGCCTTCGCAGAAGGCTCGGAAGCCCCCCGGCCTTCTGAGAAGTTCCCCAAGCCCTCCCCAAAGACACAGCAGGACTTCGCAGAGGGCGCGAGGGCTTCTGAGAAGTCCCGCCGCCTTCTGAGAAGGCCTCCCTCTCACTTCCCCCCTCCCTCCCCGTTGCCGGGACGCCGAACGAAGCTCCCCGCAGGGCGCGCGGCCCCGTGAGTGGTGTTATGGCCACGGCGGGGCAGCTTCGGCGAGCTTGCGGCCTGGCCAGTCTCGTGGCTTTCTCTCCGCGGGGCGCTCGCGGTTCATCGAGGATGCGAAGAGCCCCTGGCCCTGATAGCACGAGGAGCGCGTAGCCTCACTGAGGTCCCCGTCTCTTTGCATGGGGGATCGTGGATTTGGGCGGTGTGGTCGGATCCGTCTGCAGGAAAAAGGCCCCCTGTATCCCTGATGTTCCTGGCCCTCCTGGATCAGGGCGCCTCCCAAAGGGTCAGGGGTCCTTCTTTTTCAGCAGTGGTCCCCGCGCTGTCTCACAGGAGATCGCCAGGTCATCTGCTCCCGGTGCTGCGACAGCGCGGCGATTGTTGCAACCGGGGGGGGGGTCCACGAGCTCTGCCTTCCGCGTAATCCGAGGGCGATCCTTTTTCCGGCGAATTGCGCGTCGACTGAGCACACGGTGCCGATTCGGCGCGGCAGAGTCTTGCCGAGGGGCGGCGGCTGAGCACCGCGCTCGTTCCTGCCAGTCTTAAGTCGGGCCTGTCCCTCTACAGGGGGGATGCTCAAAAATAGTACAGTCGTAAAAAATAGTATGGGGACGATTTCGTTTATGATGTTTGGCCATTGGGGGGGTATTGTTTAACATCTTTTCATTGTTCGCCAACATATTTTCAAAACATACACCAAAATGGTCAAACATGGTAAACAAAATCGTCCCCATATTGTTTTTATTATTTGACTATGTTTGAACATCCCCCCTGTAGGGGGACAGGCCCGACCTGATGCCAGTCCGAGGTGTGCGTGCGGGTGCGGCCGCGCCGGCTTCACCTGCGGGCCGGGCGAGCTGCGCGCGCGCGAGTCTGCGCCTGGGCGCACCACCCACCAGACCACCCCAACCGAACCCGAAGGCTCCAATTTGCCCTCCATTTCCAGTGGGGGGGGATCGGGGAGCATCGAAAAAGCACACGGTCCCCTTTAAACCCCCCCACCCCGAAATTCGGGTCAAATTCGAGTCTTCGGGTTGGGTTGGGGTGGTCTGGTAGGTAGTCATGGGCGCTCCTCCGTCCATCCCGCGGTCGTGTCAGGACCCGCCAGCCTCAAGTCGGGCCTGTCCTTCTACAGGAGGAGTAGTCAAAGACGGTCACAAAAGGACGATCTGTTGTAGCATTTTCTTTGAAAACCATTTGGGACTATTGTTTGAATACTTGTTACTTTTCCAGTGCAGAGATCCTACTCTTATTCTTGTTATTTTCCTCGTCGAAGAACTTGTTATTTTCCTCGTCGAAGAACTTGTTGAGGTGTCCAGTACATAGTATTTTCCTCGTCGAAGAGCTGCCTGTAGGGGGGCATGCCCGACGTGACACCAGCCGGGCCCAGGGGCCCCTGCCTCTCTCCTCTCCCCTATCGTTTCTTTCAAGCAGTGGCGAAGCGTCCTGGCTCGCCTATAGCCTCACCACACCCTCCTCCTCCTCCTCCTCCTCCTCCTCCTCCTCCTCCTCCTCCTCCTCCTCCTCCTCCTCCTCCTCCTCCTCCTCCTCCTCCTCCTCTCCTCCTCCTCCTCCTCCTCTCCTCCTCCTCTGTGTGGTTTCCACGAAATGTTCTTAGACCATTTCTGGCGGAGTCTGTCCTGTTTCAACGCATCGGGCCTATGTTCTAGGAGCACTGCTTTTGTTCTTAGAACACTCTTAGGTTCTGAGAGCATTTCGTGGTAGACCCTGCTCAGTTCTTCCCGCTCCACCTGCTTCCCCGCCCTCCGCCACCTCCCTGCCCCTGCCTGGTCCCCCCGTCTCCCCGTGGGTGCACTGCTCGTCCCTGCCGCGCGCCCCCAATGGCACGGTTCCGGTGTGCGCTCGGGCCCGCGACGGCCAGGTGGCGAGTTCAGACGGCGCAGTGGGTGGTGCCGCGCCTCGCTGCTCTAGTCGCTTTGCCTGTGTTCTATCGTACCGCTCTCTTGTATGTTGTGCTCTCTCTCTCTCTCTCTCCCTCTCTCTCTCTCTCTCTCTTTCTACACATATATATATATATATATATATATATATATATATGTGTCTCTCGCTATCCATGTATGTAAATATGCTTGATCGAAGCATGCGTATATAATACCGCTCTCCCAATGTCTCTCTCTCTCTTTCCCCCTCTCTCTCTCTCCCTACCGCTCTCTCGCTCTATCCATGTGTATAGACCTCTCTCTGCCGCTCTCTCTTTCTCTCCCCCTTCCTATTTCGCTATTTCTCTCACTCTCTCTCTATCTCTCTTTCTCTCTCTCTCTCTCGCTCTCTTCGTCGCTCTCTTTCTCTCTCTCTCTCTCTCTCTCTATATATATATATCTGCATATGATCACACGCCTTTTTAAGTGTGTCGATCCTCATTCTCTCTCTGTATACATAAATATAGCTATAGATGGGTGTGCCGGTCTGTCTCTCTCTCTCTCTCGCAATCCCTCGGTCGCTCGTTCATTACCTATGTATATATATATATGTATACGTGTGTGTATCGTTATAGTTGTATATATATGTATATATATGTCCCTCGTTTTACCCGTTTGCCATTTCTTGTATGCAGAAATATGCTTATATATATGTATGTATACGTACATCTAATTAAATGTGGGCATACATATTCCGACATCTTGACACGTGTGTGTGGACGCCCGAGCCCGTATACCTCTGTGCATTGGTTGATAGGCACGCCTCCCCATAGATGCGTCTCGCTATGGTGCTGTCTCTCTTGTCTCGCTCTCTCTCTCTCTCTCTCTCTCTCTCTCTCTCTCTCCCCCCCCCCTCTATCTCTCCCTCTTGCTCTCCCACTCTATTCATACAGTTTCCTCCCTCTGTCAACACATACCCTACGCATTCTTACATGCATAGATACAGGTCATATGTCGACTTACTATGAGTATACACAGCTCTCTCTCTTTCTCTGACTCTCTCTCTCTCTCTCCCCCCCCCTCTATCTCTCCCTCTTGCTCTCCCACTCTATTCATACAGTTTCCTCCCTCTGTCTACACATACCCTACGCATTCTTACATGCATAAATACAGGTCATCTGTCGACTTAAGTACCATGAGTATACACAGCTCGCTCTCTCTCTTTCTCTGACTCGCTCTCGCTCTCTTCCTCTCTCGCTTTATCTCCATCATTCGCGCTCGTCATGTCTCCCGCATCCTCTCTCTTTCTGCGGAGGGAAGGCTAGAGCGGGGGGATGGGAATCTAGTAAGGAACGTGAGCAGCGGGAGAGGGAGGGCAGAGAGTGACGAGGAGGAGTGGAAAAAGGCTGAAGAGGAAGCGGAGGAGGAGCAGGCGGAGGATCTGCTTCTTCTGGATCGCGGACTGCTGGCGGACCAGTCGAGGTTGGGCCAAGGTCGTATCCACCACCTCGGGAACGCGTGCCCACCACCTGGGGGGCCGATCTTCTCGGACCTCGGGAGGCGATGGAGCAGCGGATCCTGTTGGGGCCCCCTTGGGGCCCAGCCATAGTCGGATCCACTGCCCCGGGGTCCTGGAACGTCGGCCCTCCTGGGCGATGGACGGGCGCAAGACTCCGTCCCGTGAGATGGCGACGACGACGACGACGGTGACGACGACGACGACGACGACGACGACGACGACGACGACGACGACGACGACGACGACGACGACGACGGCGGCGGCGGCGGCGGCGGCGGCGGCGGCGACGACGACGACGACGACGGCGATGACGACGACGCCGCTGCGGGGCAGCGGGCGGGGGGAAGCGGGGAGGCCCGGGGGCTCTGCCGGCCCGGCCGATGCCGCGCGCGGTGGCACTGGCGCACTGCAGTCTGCGTCTGCCCCTCGGGCCGGACGAGCGGGGGTGATTGTCGAAGACCGATTTCTGACCACATCCACCTCTGGATCCTCGATTCTATGATAGGCCCTCAGGGGTGGAAGAGGGTAGTTGTTCCTTCCCCTGGGGCGGGGAAACTGCCCACGTCCACCTCTGGAAACCGCTTTTCGCAAGGCACCTCGGGAAGTGGGTGTGGTCAGAAATCGGTCTAGAGTGGGGAACAAGGGCGCCCTCGAGGGTGCGAAGTTATTCGCGCTTCGCAGTTCGGCTCCGATTCCTCCTCAGCCTCCTGTTCGCCCCTGGGAGGCGGCGCGAGAGCGCGAAGTTGTTCGCGCTTCGCGCAGCGCGAAGCCCGAAGTTGGGAGCCATTGGGAAAGGGGGGGTGAGGAAATTTGCCGCGTGCAGCCGGTTTCGGCCCCGCCGCTGGGGCCCATTTCTCGATGCATGGCCGCCTCCGGCGCCAGGAGGCGCCGGGAAGATCAGCTGCGTGAGCTGGTTCTCAACTTTCCCTTCGCTATCCCCCCCTTTCGCCCGGCCCGAGCCCCGTCCGCCCTCTCCACGATGAGGATCAGGAGGGGAAAAAACACCCACAGACAAACCCCAAACACACACACACACACACACATCGTCGATTCCAAGGGAGATATTGGAAACTGTGGGAAGCGGGGGGGGAAGACAAAAGCCCAGAGGATCTGGGCACATGGGGGGATCCAGTTCGTTTGTGTCTACTGATTTGTGTGTCCCAGGGCCCCTTCCGAGGAGGGGGGGGGATCTCGGGCGTGGCAGGGAGGGAGCATCCAGGGAGAGGAGAGACAGAAGGGGTCCCGAGAGGAGCCAGGGAGGACCCAGGAAGAGAGAGAGAGAGAGAGAGAAGGAGAGGGAGGGAGTGAGAGGGCGAGCAGGGGGGCCCAGAGAGGATTCAGGGGGGAGGGGCGGGAAGGGGAGGAGCCAAGGAAAGGGGAGAGAGAGGGTGTCCAAGGGAGAGGTACGATCCGAGGCGAGGGGGAAACGGGGCGAATGGGGAGGGGAAGGAAGGGGGGGAGAGAGGGAGAGAGGGAGAGGGGGGGAGAGAGGAAGAGGAAAAGTAGTCCAACAATAGTCTGGGGGATATTTTTGGAGCATGTTTTGACCATTTGGGAGTATGCTTTGAGTATTTTTCATTTTTCGTGGAAAATCCCCCGGTGGGGGGACGCGCCCGACTTAACACAATCTGCGAAGAGGCGCGATCGCGCGTTTCGTTTCCCGTCCCCGCCAACCCCCACACTTTTCCCAGTTGCTGGACTGTTTTGTGCTTGAAGTAGATGGCACTCCAACGGAACGAGCACGGGTTCGCCTTCTCTCGCCGTCCTCGTATTGTTTATTTTTGTTTCGTTTCATCCTCCTCCACCCCCTCGTTATCTTCATAATCTTCATCATTAATCAATGTCTTCCAGTTCCCAATCACCCCGTAGTTCCGCTCAACCTTTTCCTCCCCACACGATCCTACCTCCTCGAGTTCCTGCTAACCCTCTCACTCCCACCATCCTTATCCCCCATCTTTCTCCTCATCATCCACCCCATCGCCCTCATGATCCCTATACGCTTCTGGAAACTACCATGTCTCCCCATCCCCCCACTCGTCTCACCCTCGTCCTCGTTCTCCTCACCCCCCCTGCTCTTTCCGATCCTCATCCACCCTGATCCTTCTCACCACCCCACAGCATCGTCACTGTCCCCACACTCGGGCCGGACGAAAGGGGAGGATTGGGAAAGGGGGGGTTACGAAATTTGCTGCATGCAGCTGGTTTCGGCTTCACCGAGGGGCCCATTCCTCGATACATGGCCGCCTCCGGCGCCGGGAGGCGCCGGGGAAATCGGCTGCGTGAGCTGATGCTCCAACCCCCCCTTTGCTATCCCCTCCTCTCGCCCGACCTGACGCACATCCCTGGACCGTCACCTCCCTCCCCCTCCATCGCTCCCTCCCCCCCTCCTCGCGCGGCCGCGAGCCGGCGGCCTCCATATGTGCCGACGGCTCGAGCCCGGCCCCGCGCGCAGACGCACGGCGGGCGAGCGGCGCGTGCGCGCCTCCCGGGTCGCACGGCAGGCCTGTCGGCCCCCCCCCGCGAGGCCCAGCAGATGGCGGACGCCGCTTCCCCGCGCAGGTCGACGGGAGAGGCTCGTGCACGGCTCGATCGGTTCAGGGGAGGAGGAGGAGGAGGAGGAGGAGGAGGAGGAGGAGGAGGAGGAGGGTGATCAGGAGGAGGAGGAGGAGGAGGAGGAGGAGGAAGAAGCGAGCGAGAAGCCGTGGCTCCCTGCGGAGCGGCGCATGCAAGCACGAGGAGACGGAGGAGGGCTGTCTGCAACCCGGCCGATTCCAGGATGTTTGCCCACGATTTCGCGCAGCATTTATTGACTGTCAGGCACCCCCCAGGGCGATGCCCCTCCTGCATGGCTGGGTCTCGATCCAATGTATCAGGTTATATGTGCAATCGACTCAATCGCTCTGCGATTCAAGGCAGCCATGAGGAAGGTCGCGGCACGCCAGTCGCGGGCGTCGGTACATGAACACGTCGCGTTCTAAGAAGAGGTCTGGTACGAAAGGGGCAGGACATGTGGTGCGGGCTAGGGCTGGTGCGTCTTTCGTTTACTCCACATGCGTCGGTTGCATGTTTCAATCTGTGTGTTGTGCCGCTGGCACACTGAAGCAGACGTGCTACTCCCCTTCATACTTGTTCGTCGTCTTCATCCTTTATGCGACCATCCTGTTCCTGTCTCGGGAACATATTTGGAATTTCGCCAGCTCCCAGGGCAGCACCAAGGTAAGCGGAGGTTCCACGAGCTCTCCCTTGAAGCGGCGACTCGATTGGCAGGTCGTTGGCTCGATGGTTCGAACGTATCGACGCCCTTCAGACTGCTAGGCATTCTCGAGGGCAGACCTTGGAGGGACGCACGACCAGCTATGAGAGCACATAGACATCAGACTTAAGCACTAAAGGCCTCGGGGACACGTGTGGATGTTCGGTTGGCCTCCACTTTCGCTGGTGGCGGCGGGTTTCAACATTCATTACGTCGCGGCCCCATGTTGGTGTGGGTTTGGTTCGTCTCGTCTCCAGGCCAGACATGCAGTTGCACTTGTGTTGCCGAAAGCATTCCGGAGTGGATCCATAGTTGCGGTCCCAGTTGGGCGCGCCACCAACGCAGCCGAGGTCAGATTGCGGTGTTCGGGTGTTCTGGTCGGTGGAGTTGTGGGTGCGGACGGACGCAGGTACCCCAGATTTCGTAATAAAGGGAGGGGGGTCTCATTTCGGGGGGGGTCTCTTCCAGGCTATCTTGGAGGGCCTGGGGGTCTGGGGACGATGTGTTGGAGGGTTCTCCCACGGGGGAGGTCTGAAATGGCTCGTCTTGGAGGGTCCAGACCCCCTCCCTGTTATTACGGAATCTGGGGTACGCGGGCAGCAGCAGTGTGCGAGGCCATGGCGGAGGGCAACGGATGGGCAGGTCTCGAGCTATGTCATCGCTGCCGAACGCCACCGCCGTATATCCTTTCACGAGGAGACCTGGCTCTTGTTTGGACGACGGGCGCTTGACACACACACACACACACACACACACACACACCCACACAAAAAAACACACACACACACACACACACAGCGCCGCGGAAGGACTCAACAGGTCGAACGTGATAGGGGCAACGCGCAGAGCGCCTTACACGCAGCACGCACACGCTGTTCGTTTCTTCTGACGCGCCAGTGATTGAGACCAGCGGAGCACGTTGGGGAGACCCGCAAAGCGAATCACTCTCAATCCGCATTGTGCCGACATGGCCTTCCACAGCCCTTGCATCCGTTCCGCGGCCACCGCAGCACGTCGCATCCCGGTGGCGGGAGCCAAGGGTCAAGCAGTGGCCAAGCATCTTGGCTCGCCTGTGGGCCCACCACATAATGTTTTTAGAACCTGCTGTGGCTTGCACGGAATAGTATTAAATCATGTCTGGCTTAGACCGTTTTGGTTTAAGACATCGTGCTTATGTTCTAAGAATTAGTTTTGTTTTCAGGACATTATCTTGTTCTAAGCACATGTCGTGGTAGGCCTATCGGAATGCCGGGACGGACGGTCTCTGCTCAAGAGAGGCCCCGCGAGAAGAAGATGAGCGGCCACCGCAGCACAGTGCAGCCCAGTGGCGGGAGCCAACGGGGGGGTTTACGGTGGTACAGCCGGACCGAGGTATAAGATCGAGGTCGGTTCGGGGAGGGTATTTTCGTGTTCTTCGTGTGTGTTGGATGTTCTTGTGCATTCTGGGGAGGGTGCCTTCGGATGGTCTGTGTGTTTCGGCTGGAGGAGGGTCTTAAGTACTGGATTCAATATTTGGTATCGTCTTAAACGGCGCGCCAGGCATCGAAGCCATCTGTTGAAACAACATTGCCTGCTTGTGCGACAAGCCAGTAATCCAACGGCCCCGACGACGAGACAATCTCCAAACCTTCTCAGTTTGACGACCTGGACATCATCTGGCTGCCTGCGGCAAACCCCGCCACCGTGGATGTCGAACAGCGTTGCAGTAAGGAGGATGACTGTAGAAACAGCGCAATGGCGACGAGCGGTCTGCATTGGGGCGGGTCGTGATCCCGACCTCGTCTTCGTCCGCGCGGAAGGGAGGAGGAGGAGGAGGAGGAGGAGGAGACAATGAGGATGAGGAGGAGAAGGTTGCTTGGGGCCTTCTTGGAGCTTCCTGGGGGCCTTCTGTGAGCTTCCTGAAGGCTTCTTGGGGGCCTCTTCGAGGTCTCATGGGGCCTCTTGGGTGCCGCTTGGGGCCCGTTGGGCCGTCTCACGGGACTCGTTGCCCGTCTGATGCTTATGGACGCCGCATTGGGGGCCTCTCTAGGCCGCGTAGGTGCCTTCTTGGAGCGGTTTCTGGGGGCTCCTTGGGCGGTCTGCGGGTCCTCTTGGGCCCGTTTCGGACCCTCTTGCGGGCCTTTTGGGCTAATTTGGAGGCCTCCTGTCTGCACGAACGAAATGGGCACGGAAAGAATGGGTACAATGCGCAACAGCTGATCTTGTTCATTTTGAACAGGCCTCGTTGTCGGTGTCGCCGCGGCTTGTGTCCATTCGAGACAGAAGGCCGCCCGCCCAACAGCGGCCGCTGTTGGTTTGGGACAACATTTGCTGTTGGGCAGTGTGCCCAGTTCTTCCGCACCCATTTCAGGCGTCCAAATCTTGGAGGCTTCTTGGGCCATCTTGGGTGGTCGGAAACCCGAACAGACGAGAACCTTGAAATCGTTAAACAAAACCTTGGGACAATCAGGAGTGTTGGCCTCGTCGGGTTCTCCAGGAGGGCGTCTTGGAGACCTCTTGGGTCGTCTTGGGGGCGTCTTGACCTGTCTTGGGGCTGTCTTTGGAGCCTCCTGAGCCATCTTGGGCCATCGTGGCGTCATCCTCGTTGCCTTGAAAGCCGTCCTGGAGGCCATGAGGCTCCCAAGAAGGCCTCAATACAAGTCGAGAGGCCCACAAGATGGCCCTAACAGGTTCCCAAGAGGCCCTCCAGGGGAGCCAGAGGTGGCCAAAACCATGGATGCTCCGAAAGTGTTCGAGGAATGTTGAGGTTCTGGCGTGTTTGGGTGACCGCCCAAGGCAGCCAAAGAGGCGTCGTTGGGCCGTCTTGTTGCTCTCTTGGAACGCTTCAAGGCCGTCTTGGGGCCCTCTCGGGGAGTTCCTTGAGTGATCTTTGTCTCATCTTGGGTCGACTTGCGGCCCTCTTGGGGGCCTCTGGGGCTGCCTTGGTGCTATCTTGGAGATCTCTTGGAAGCCTCTTGGACGCGTCTTGGGTGGTCGGAAACCCGAAAAGGCGAGAACTTAATAATCGTTCAAAAGCCTATGGCAAATCAATGGTTGTGGCCCCTTTGGGCCCTCCAGGAAGGACTCTTGGAGCTCTCTCGGCCGCCTTGGGGCCTCTCGGGCCGACTTGAGGCCTTCTTGTGGTGTCTTGCGCCGTCGTGAGGCTCTCTTAAGAGTCCCTCGAGCTGTCTTGGGCCATCTTGAGCCGTTGTGTTGTCGTCTTGGTTGTCTTGGAAGCCGTCTTGGAGGCCGTTGTGGCCGACTGGAGGCCGAAGAGAGCGCAGGGAAGCAACTTCAGGGGGGCGACTTGTTTGACCCCCGTCGTGAATTGGCGGGAGGGGGAATCGGCCGTGGAAACTAATTCTAGACGCTTCGCATAACCCCACCAGCCCATCCAGAAACGATGCCCACAGCAAGTGCCTCGATCAGGGAAGTGGGCAACACACAGAGAAAGGGTCCCCCAGTGGAGGCCTCTTGGAGCGTCTTGGGGGCCTCTTGGCGGTCCCGGACGCCTCTCAGAGCGTCGTGGGTGCCTCGGAGAGTTTCTTGGGGCCTCTGGGGGTCTCTTGGGGGCCTCGTGGAGGTCTCTGGGGCGCATGTTGGGGCCTTCTGGGACCTCCTGGGCGCCACTTGGGGCCCTCTTGAAGCGCTCTTGGGAGCCTTGGGAGCGCTCTTGGAGCTCTCTTGGGCCATCTTGGAGTCATCTTGAAGCCTCGGATGGCCATCGGAAGCGAAAAGGCGAGAAAGCCCAACACATTGATTTCCTTAGGGTTAGGGAATGATTTGGGCCTCTTCGGGCAATTGGAGCCGTCTTGAAGCGGTCTTGGGGCCTCTTGGAGCATCGTGGGAGCCATCGTGAGGCATCTTGGGATATCTTGAGCCATATTGGAGGTCATCTTGGGCTCTCCCAGGCGCTCGTGGAGTCATCTGAAGCAGTCCCCCCCCCAGGAGGCCCAAATGTGGGCAAAACCTAAGTAACATCTATGATTTTGGCATTCTCGCCAAGGCCACTTGGAGCGCCTTGGGTGCCTCTGGGGGGTCTGTTGGGGCCTCGTGGGGGTCTCCTGGGAGCCTCTTGGGGGCATCCTGGGGGCCTCTTGGGGGGTTTTGGGGGCCACATGTGGCAATCTTGGGGCCATATCATGGTCTCTTGGGTCCTCCTGGGCGCCTCTTGGGGCCACCTTGGAGGAGATCGATCACAGGAGGGGGTGCTCAATTAGCCCCCCTCCCCCTCAGGAGGCCAAAATGAGCCAACACCCTAGTACAACAAATGAGTTTGGCTTCCTCGCCGAGGCCGTGTTGGACGCTCCAACGCGTCGCGGAACCCCCGTCCAGGTCCAGGGGAGGGGGTGGGGGAGGGGTCAAGACGCCCTCCCCTCCCGCAAGCCGCTTCGCTCACTCCCACCCGCCCTCCCAACACATACGTAGCACCCGAGCTTGGCCCGAGCCGCAGCACATGCAGCAGTCGTCGTTGGATGGGAAGCTACTGGGGGCCAATCCGCCGCCGCCGCCGCCGCCTCCGCCGCCGCCGCCGCCCGCCGCTGCCGCCGCCGCGCCACCGCCGCCGCCGCTGTCCGCCGCCGCCGCCGCCGCCGCGCGCGCGCCGCCGCCGCCGCCCCCGCTGCCGAATCGCCGCTGCCGCAGCCGCTGCCGCCGCTGCCGCCACCGCGCCGCCGCCGCCGCCGCCCCCGCCGCCCCCGCCGCCGCCACCGCCGCCGCCACCGCCGCAGCCGCCGCAGCCGCTGCCCCCGCCGCAGCCGCCGCCGCCTCCGCCGCCAAGTGTACTCTGTATTGTTTTTTGACAGGGATGGTGGGGGGAGGCCGCATCGGGTTCGCTGCGCATGCTGAGAATTTGGAGGCAGAGTGTGTTTTGTATTGTTGTGTACAAGGGATGGTGGGGGGGTGCCCTCATCGACTCGGGTTGGCTCCCAGTTCCCGGTCGCCTGGGGGAGGGGGCGTATATTAATAGGGAACAGTGATAAACCCCTCGCCGAAGGGGTAGAGGAAACACCCTAAACCACCTACGCCCAGAGGGCTGGTGGGATTAAAAAGACTCCCAGAAGGACCACGGGGCCATTCTGACACGCCCACTCCGCGCAGGCACGGTGGCGGATTTCAGCCGGGGTGTTCCAGAGTTTTTGCACGCCGCAGGAATATTATGTTAGATGCATTGTTTTAGTCAGGCGCCCCGTTTCGCATGTGCACGATGTTGATAATCATATCGTGTTTTTTTTGCGCGCGTTGTTGCACAACACACCTTCACAACAATAGGTGATGAGCAGACCACCGAGATACGTGTTGATGCTCATTCGGGTTGGACAATTATTCAGAACGTGTAACGGCGGACTGCCAGCTTATAAGTCTACGGCCTAATAAGAGGCCGGTAGCAAGACATTCCGGGTGGCCCGAATCGCCAGTCCGTTGAGAGCGGCTTGCACGCAAGTGGAGGATGTGCATGCCAATGCTGTGCCGTACCACTAATCATCATTATTGCAGTTGCCACCCTGGCATTATTTGTCTGCTTGTGCACATGCATCATCATGACGGGCATGACGCATTCAAGCAGGCAGGGTGGAGCACGCACATTTGAGCCATGCAAGCCAGCTGCGCTCGGCTTCCAGAGTTTTCGCCGAAGCCGCGCCCAGCAGTATGCCGGCTGCATTTGCAAATGAAAGTGCACCCATGTATTGTGACGCAGTAGTATGGGAAGTCGTTTGTGCACAGTCCAACTTGCAGTGCCATCGGGAGTTCTTGTCGGCCAGTGCACGAGCAGCTCGTGGAGCTCTTCACACGTGAGGTACTGAGCAGCGGCCAGAAGCCGCCTTACAGTGAGAATGGCAAGCGCTACACCCCACGTCGGGAGCCGAATGAACTGTCTCCTAGCACGTCGTCGCCGCTGCTCCGCGCCGGAAGACCCATGTGCGGCGGCGGCCTCCGAGACGGCCAGGCCGCCAGCGCCCTCCTGTGGCCTGCGCTGCCGTCGCCGACGGCCGACGTGCAGCGATCTCTCGCACGGCCGCCGCTTGCATGGCTGAGGCCTCGCCTTCATACGAAGCCCCAGCATTGCCTGGGCCAGGAAGCAGCAGCGTGACTCGGCGCCCTAGTTCGGCAACCCAACCGGCTCGCAGAGTTCGATCCTACAGCTGTCGCAGCAGTAAGTGTATTTGTCCCGTGGGACCTCCATGGGGGTGCACAGGCGTGGCGTTGGCCAACCAGTGCGGCGTCGCGGGAATTTGATTCCAGACAAACAGTGGTGTTGTTCAAAATATATCATCTCAGCTCTGGAGCCTCTACAAATCCAGATTATGCTGGCGTTGGTAACCTTGCCAGGAAAGTACCACCCGCCGAAGCAACAAAGCACGATTGAAACATCAGAGGTGAGGGGGCGAGATCGAAGTGGAACGGAGAGCCCCCCTACCGGGAAATCGATTTCGGTTTCGTGTTCGTGCGTGCCGGCTGAGGCGCGGCCAGACCAAATGTTTCTTGTCCGGGGGCCGGTGGCGCGCGGTGTCCGCCAGTGTCCCGCCTCCGGCTGAGGCGCGGCTGAACCAAATGTTCTTTTCCGGGGGCCGGTGGCGCGCGGTGTCCCGCCGGCGTCCCGCCGGTGTCCCGTCGGTGTCCCGATGATGATGATGATGATGATGATGATGATGATGATGATGATGATGATGATGACGACGATGACGATGTTGATGATGATGATGATGGCCATGGTGTTGATGATGATGGTGTCCCGATGATGATGATGATGTTGATGATGTTGATGTTGTGGATGATGATGGTGTCCCAATGATGATGATAGATGATAGATGATAGATGGTAGATGATGATGGTGATGATGATGATGGTGATGGTGATGTTGATGTTGATGATGAGATGATGATGATGATGACGATGACGATGATGATGATGATGGAGATGATGATGTTGATGATGATGATGATGGTGTCCCGATGATGATGATGATGATGATGATGATGATGATGCTCTTGATGATGATGATGGTGATGGTGTCCTGATGATGGTGATGATGATGAGGATGATGATGAGGTGGTGATGATGATGTTGATGACGGTGGCCCGATGATGATGATGCTGATGTTGATGATGATGATGATGGTGTCCCGATGATGATGATGATGATGATGATGATGGTGATGGTGATGATGGTGACGATGATGATGATGTCCCGATGATCATGCTGATGATGATGATGATGATGATGATGATGATGTTGCTGATGATGGTGATGGTGTCCCGATGATGATGAGGTTGATGATGTTGTTCATGATGATGATGAGATGATGGTGATGGTGATGATCCGATAATGATGATGCTGATGATGATGATGATGATGATGATGGTGTCCCGATGATGATGCTGATGATGATGGTGACGATGCTGTTCGCCCCGATGATGATGATGATGGTGATGATGATGATGATGTTGATGATGATGGTGATGATGATGATGATGATGATGATGGTGATGGTGATGATGGTGACGATGATGATGATGATGTCCCGATGATCATGCTGATGATGATGATGATGATGATGATGTTGCTGAGGATGGTGATGGTGTCCCGACGATGATGAGGTTGATGATGTTGTTCATGATGATGATGATGAGATGATGGTGATGGTGATGATCCGATAATGATGATGATGCTGATGATGATGAGGGTGTCCCGATGATGATGCTGATGATGATGGTGACGATGCTGTTCGCCCCGATGATGATGATGATGATGATGATGATGGTGATGATGATGATGTTGATGATGATGGTGATGAGGTGATGATGACGCTGTTCCGATGGTGATGATAATGATGCCGATGATGTTGATGACGATTATGTGGATGATGATGATGATGACGATGATGATGACGTCGATTGTGAGATCGATTGTGATATCGATAGTGAGATCGATAGTGAGACCGAATGTGAGATATATTGTGAGATCGATAGTAAGATCGATTGTGAGATCGATCGAATGAAATAGATCGAGTGAGATCGATTGTGAGATCGATCGAGTGAGATCGATCGAGCGAGACCGATAGTGAGATCGATAGTGAGATCGATAGTGAGACAGATCGAGTGTGACGTTGGTTCCTCCCCCCCCCCGAACCTCCTTATCACCCGAAGGGTGGTGGTATAGGCAGTGTATTCCCTGGACGAGGAAACGAATGTTCACTTATCCCGAGTGCCGCATGCTGCCCAACAGTAGCTACATCAAAAATGATCCCGTGGGGAGGAGTGGCGAGAATGATAGGCAAGAGTAGGGGAGATGTGGGAAGCAAAGCTGTGGTCTCAGGCGAGGGCAGGACGAGGGTGGAGGGGGGGGAGCGAGTTGGAGGGGGGAGGTGGAGGGGGAGGTTGCAGAATGGGGGCAGGAGATTGGAGACCAGGCGAACGCGTGGGGGAGAGGAAGTCGGAGGAAAAGGAGGACCCGGACCAGGAATTGGGCATCCACTCCGACGGAGTCCTCGCTGTGGTCAGCCCCACGCCACAGCTTTGTCGAAGCGATGTGCTGTGTCGGAGGTTAGGCTGGGTCGGTTGGTCAGTTCCATGGGGTGTAGGCGTGAGGTGCGCGACGGACTGCTCGTGCGCGTGTCCCTTGCGCATGGATCGTGTAGGTCCTGAGGCGTCAGAGCCAGAGGACCCTTGCCCCGCCATCTTCTTTGTGTCAGTGCCTCGCAGTGTCAGCCCTGGACACATGAGCATGAGGCCCTGTCAGTACCCTGCACGCTCCGTGGATATTGCAGTCCAAGCTCTTTGTCCCAGGGTGATGGGATAATGAGCAACGTTGTGACCAGTCCGCAGGGTGCCAATGCAATCACAGGCTTCATGAGACTCGAGCCATCGCTCCTGGGCCCTGTGAACACGCGCATGTGAGCTTCCTTCCGTCTTGTGGTGTGTGTGTGTGTGCGGTGGAGAAGGGTGTAGCGGAGGAAGGTGCAAATACATCTTCAGGTAAGATGGAGGACAGAGGACAGCATTTACCGCGAGGTGGTATTGCACAATTCTATGTTGTTCTGGTATCGCAGTAATTGAGAAACGCGCTATCGGAAGGCCAGACAACCGAGGAGGGCTGGAATGCTCCCGTTCTTCGTGAATATGCGACTTCCACCTTGAGGATGAAAAGGGCTCCGCGTGAGGGCGAGAAGACATCGCCGATTGGAGTTTACCCATTGGTCAGAATCTGGAAAGCTCACCTCTCGCCACGCTGAGAACTTGCGCCTCAGATTTCGAGAGGTTCGACAGTTGGCCAGCCAGATCGGAATCTCAAGGCTCACCGATCTGAACGATGTCGCGAGTCGGAGGGCCCGGGTGCCCAGATCGGCGTTCGATTTGGTGGGAGTGGGCGATTTGCGAAGGGCGGAGGGAGACGGTGGCGTGCGGAGACGGCTGTTCGTGATTTTGAGCAGCAGCACGGGCGAGGCGAGGAGTTGGAGGGGAGGGCGCGGAGGGAGGTGGGGCCGCGACGGGAAGAGGCCCGGGAGGAGGGTGATGGGGAACACGTTATGGTTGCCAGCGGGGCTGCTTGCGGGCTCGCCCACGACCTATGCGCCGGCTGTCTGGCAGAACCTCGTTCCTGCAATCCTCGGCAACCTCGTCGCTGGGGCCATCATCATCGCCTGTAGTTTAGACGAGCAGTTCTGCAGCAGGAAGTGAGGATTGCGTGCTGGCTGCGGGTACTCGACAAGAGCTTTTGGCATGCCCTGGTACTTCCAGCTAGACAAACACAGATCAGATATTCAGCACGCTGTGTCATGAACTTTGAATTCAGCGCTCGTCATCGGAAGTGACTGCAGGAGTGAGCAATACGCAATGACGTGTCTCATCGAAACATAGAGTGCCCTTTTTGTCCCGTAAGTCTACTGCATGGTGAAGCCGGCAGTGCTCGGATACAGTCGGGGCGCTGACTAAGGAACCCTTTTCGTTGGGGAGGAGCTCGGTGTTCCTTGATTGTTTTACAGTTTGCCTTGGGTTTTCCATGGGGAACCGAAGTTTACGTTAAGGGAAACAGGGGCCTCGTTCCTTATTGAATCGCTTCGCTCATTCCGCCGGCCCGTGATATGGCATCGCTGGTTTTTGTCTGTGTGTTCGTTGCCCATGTTGCGCTCTTGGGGGCGGGTGTCGTTCGGACGCGTTGCGTGGGGAGTTTTGATGGTGAAGCAGTTCCCTGGGGGTCGTCTCTCGATGGGGCGAAATAGAGTCGTCGTCAAGATGCTTCTTTGGGGGGCCTCTTGGGGTCTGTTGAGAGGCCGTTCGGGGGCGCCTGGGAGACATGTTTGAAGCCTTCTGGGGCTTCTTTTGGGCCTCCTGGGAGTCTCCTGGGGCCTCTTGGCGACATCTTGGGGCCTCTTGGAGGCCTCTTGGGGCCTCTTTGGGACCTCCTGGGCGCCTTCTGGGACGGAGGGCTCCATTTTTGAGTTCTCGGTATCCCTCCTGAGTCCCTCTTGGGCCCGTCTTGGGGCCTCTTGGTCCGTCTTGGGCGGCACTTGGGCCGTCTTGAGGGCTCTCTTGGGTCGTTTCGGCGCCGTCTTGGGAGCTTCGTGGGCCGTCTTGGAGCGGTCTTGGGGGCCTCTTGGGCCGTCTTGGAGCGTCCGGAAGCCGAAAAAGCCAGAACACAAAAAACATCGAAAAAACCAATGAAAATCAACGATTTTGGCCTCTTGGGGCTCTCTTCGGAGGCCTCTTGGAAGGCTCTTGGGGCGTCTTGGAGGCCTCTTGGGCTGTCTTGGGGGCCTTTTGGGCCGTCTTGGGGTCATCTTCGGCGTCTTCGAGCGCTCTTTGGGCGTCTCGGGGGCCTCTTGGGCAGTCTTGGGGGCCTCTTGGGGCACTCTGAGCGCGCTCTGGGGAGCCTGAGAGGCCGCACCCAGAAGGAAAACCATCTCTGAGTAGACTCGGTCGGGCGGCGGTCGGGCGGCGGTCGGGCGGCGACCGGGCGGCGACCGGGCGTTGGTCGGGGTACTTTTCGCCGGGGGACCCCCAGGGGCCGCCCCGCGCGCGCGAACTAGAAATACTGTGAATACTGTTAACCAGTTACCGGAGATCTTAGCACGCCCTGGCCCGTTGGGCCGGCGAATTTCGGGTTCCTCAGGTCAACGCCCCGACTGTATGTCTGCGGGTATCTCAGCGGGCGAAGAACGGTACAAAATAAACTGTTTTGCTGTCGGGGGTTCCTGTCCCTGGTCGGTTGGAAAGTTTATATATACCCCTACGGTGCCACCGTAAGGGTATAAACTTTCAAGCCGCCCTGGGACAGGCGCCCCCGACAGCGAAAAAGTTTATTTTATACCGTGCTTCGCCTGTTAAGTATCGGCCTTCCCCCGGCCAGCGTTCATCGCGCATGGCGCATCGCCCCTTCCGTTTGCAGAGTTCTCAAGCGCTGGCGCCCACGAGTCGGGCGCGCCGCTTTTGCGCAGCGCGACGGCGCCTGCCTGGCAGAGCGGCGTCGGACGGACATACACCCTAGGCGATGCTTAAGAAACCTAAGTTTTCGGCCAGAGTCTCGATTATTCTTAATGCTTCAATGTAAATCCCAAGATTTTGATAGAAGTTCTGGGTTTTTATTCAAATTCTGAGACTCTGAGTTTCTTAACCCATGATCTCTTAAGCATTTCGCAAGGTGTACGCCTTCAGCATGCGGAGCCCCTCGGCAGATGGCTCCTCCGAGAAGGCGAGCATCGGAGATGGATAGACCTCCTACCCTGACACGTCAATTAGTGAATTGGCCGTTCTCGGTTCGCGGGAGGGCGTCGCGGCCGTCATTCTTTGCGGGTCCAGGCGCGTCGATTCTGGTCCCAGGCCGTTGTCACTAAAGGATGGTTTGTTCAAGGGAGGTTTGCCCACCGCCGAGGCAAGGTGAGGGCGACTGGGAAGGGGGCGGAGGAGGGAGGGGTCGGGGACCGGAGGAGGAAGGGCGGTGAGAAGGGCGGAGGGCTGGCAGGGGGCCCCTCCCTCCTCCCTCCTCCCTCGTCCCCCCCGCCTTCGCGAGAGGTCTCCGGTCGGCATGGCGTGAGCAGCCCCGGGCGCGCGGCGCTTTTGGCCCTTTCCCGCGTGCCGCGGGAGGCTCTCGGAGGGGTGGGTCGCCCGTGTCGGGCCACAGAAGGCTGCCGCCCTCCCCCCGGGAACGAGGAGAGGGGAGCGGACGATCGGGGAGGGGGCAGGGGGGGGGAGGAGGACTCGAGAGGGGGGCGAAGGGGGGGGGCAGTGCCAGCCCGGTCACTCCTCGCACCCTCCACCACCATACGCGTACCCTGTCCGTCGTCTCGTGCACCAGCGTAGCCCGCGTCAGACGCCTCCGCTACAATGGGAAGGACGACCGCAGACGGGCGCCCATTCCTCGCGTCCCCTCCCCAGGGGCATCCGAAGTCCTGGGGTTGGCCAGGGTTGAGAGATGGGTCGGCTCGATTCGGCTCTATGTTTTCCGCTCTGTTCAGCCTCTGGGGGCCTTCGCCGGGCCCTGGATACGTCAAGAAATCCAATCGGGATGAACATCTGGGTCTCGGGGACGTTCCCGACTTCTGGGGGGCCCGTGGCGAACTATTCTAGGCGCCTCGCGTGTCCCCACCAGTCTTCGCTACGGCGCGGCCCGCCCTAGTTTGATCGGCGTTCGACTTGGCTTCGCGCGCCCGCGTACCAAAAAGTATCCGCACCAGTTCATCCAGAAACGATGTCCAGGCGAGTTGAGGTGATCAGGGAAGTGCGGGAGCAAAGAGGTGCACGGCCGACCCGTGCGAAGGAGGGAGGAGGAGGAGGAGGAGGAGGAGGAGGAGGAGGCTGGATGGATAGATGAGGGAGTGGGGAGACGGAAGATGAATAGGATGATGAGGAGGAGGAGGAGGAAGAGGAGAAGGAGGAAGAGAAGCAGCATGAGGAGGAAGGAGGAGCAGGAGGAGGAGGGCAAGCAAAAGGGCCAGAGGTCTCTTGGATGCCTCTCGCAGCCTCTTGGGATATCTCTTCGGCGCTTGTTCGAGGCCTCTTGGGACGTCTCGGGGGTCTCTTGGCGGTCCTGGGGGGCTCTTGGGCGTTTTGGGTGCCTCGGGGGGGATCTCTTGGTGCCGCTTGGGGTCCTCTTGGAGGCCTCCTGGGGGCCTCTTGGGGCCTTCGCGGAGCCATCTTGGGGCCTCTTGGGGCCTCCTGGGCGCCTCTTGAGGCCATCTTGGAGGACATCGAGCAAAGAAAGGGGGGTCCTCAATTCGCCCTGTCCCTCGAGAGTGCCTGACCTAGCCTCTTGGGGCGCTCTGGGGCGCTCTTGGAGCGCTCTTGGGCGCTCTTGGGGCCGTCTTGAGGCTCTAGTGGGCCCCTCTTGGGCCATCTGGGAGCCATCTTGGGGCCTCAGGAGGCTATCGGAAGCGAAAGGCGAGAAGGCAAACATCATTGCTTGTCCCTAGGTTTTGAACTGTGTTGGCCTCGTGGAGGCCTCCTTGGATGTCTCGGAGGCCTCTTGGAGTCGTCTTGGGACGGTGTTGGAGCCTTTGGGAGCATCTTCGGAACCATCTTGAGGCATCTTAGGCTATCTTGAGCTATCTTGAAGCTCATCTTGGGCTCTCCGAGGCACTCTTGGAGCCGTCGTGGGCCAGTTTGAACGCTCCAACTACCAGCGAAACCCCCCGTCCATGTGCAGGGGAGGGGGAAGGGGGACGGGTCAAGACTCCCGCCCCGCCCGCAAGCCGTCTCGTTCACTCCCACCCGCCTTCCCAACACATACGTAGCACCCGAGCCTGGCCCGAGCCGCAGCAGATTCAGCAGTCGTCTTTGGATGGGCAGCTTCTGGGGGCGAATCCGCCGCCGCCGCCGCCGCCGCCCGCCGCCGCCGCCGCCGCCGCCGCCGCCGCCGCCGCCGCACCGCCACCGCCGCCGCCGCCGTCCGCCGCCGCCCCCGCCGCCGCCGCCACCGCCGCAGCCGCCGCAGCCGCTGCCCCCGCCGCAGCCCCCGCAGCCGCCGCCGCCGCCAAGTGTACTCTGTATTGTTTTTGTTGACTGGGATGGTGGGGGGAGGCCGCATCGGGTTCGCTGCGCATGCTCCGAATTTGGAGGCAGAGTGTGTTGTGTAGCGTTTGCTTTACAAGGGATGGTGGGTGGTGGGCCCGCATTGACCCCAGTTGGCTCCCAGTCGCCTGGGGGGGTGTCTACTAATTGGGAACAGTGATCAAACTACCCACCCGCCCGCACGCCGTCTAACTCACTCCCACCCGCCCTCCCAATCCACGAGTAGCACCCGAGCCTGAGTATGTTCAGCTGTCGTCTTTGGATGGGCAGCTACTGGGAACCAGAACCGATTCCAGGTGCGCGACGCTTGGGTGAGGTGCGCCATGCGTGCCACGGGCGCCACGCGCGCCAGGCATTCTTGGGGCCCGAGCACGCCTGGTGCGCCAAATGCGCCACGTGCTCCGAGTGCGCCATGTCTACCGCACATTCCAGTCGTGCCAGGTGCGCCACGTTCGGGGCACGTGCGGGGTGCGTCAGGTGCGCCTGCGCACGTGACAGCACACATCGGGAAGCATGTCGGCCCCACCATCTTTGTCAAAAGCCAATGCCCATCATTGTGTATGGTGGGCCTGCGCACAGCAGGCCACGCGCCACCACCCCCGCGGTCCCTGTCCAAAAAAACAATTTGACAGTGGTCGCGGGATGGCCGCACACTATCCAGATTTAGCAACGAGCCTCACGTTGTATTGTTTTTGTGTCAGGGGTGGTAGCCCTCGCGCAGCAGGGCATATGCTGACACCCCCGCCGCCCCTTTTTTATCAAAACCTATACAACGTGCCCGCTGGCCTCACGAGCATGATTCCAGACTTTGCCCCAGAGTGTACTGTGTATTGTTTTCGACAGGGATGCTGGGTTGGGGGGAGGCGCATCGGGTTGGCCGCGCATGCTCTAAATGTGGAGGCAGGGTGCGGTTTGTATTGTTTTTTGACAAGGATGGATGGGGGCGGGTCGCCATGGTGTCCTATTGGTTCCTGGTTGGACGCCGGTTGCCTGGGGGAGGGGGTGTATATTAGTAAGGAACAGTGATAATCCCTTCCCCCGAAGGGAAGAAGGGGGTGGAAAAGGAAACTCCCTAAACCACCTACGCCCAGAGGGCTGGTAGGATTCTGACGAAGGGCTCAACCATACGCAGCTGTGAATACCGCGATGTGGTTGCCGCTTTCGGTAGAGTTCCCTATGCGTGCCAGTGGGTTACGAAGCGCGAGAGGGACGTGCCAGCATGCTACGGCCAGGAGGGGGATGTGGACTCTCCCGCTGGTGCCCTCGGTCGAGCTCTTTGTGGGGACACAAAAAGAGTGAGGGGTGTGCCGAAATGGAGCAGGGAGACGCATGCGAACTTTGCCACTGGGGCTTTCGGTGGAGCAATCTGTGGGCCACGAAACGCTGTACTGGGTGGGTGAGACGCATACGACTTTGCCAGTGGGGCATTCGGTGGAGCCCCCTATTGGCTACGAATCTTGGGATTGTGTGGGGGAGACGCATGTGGACTTTGCCACGGGGGCCTTCGGTGGAGCTTTTTATGGGCCACGATACTTTGTATTGGGTGGGGAAAACTCATGCTAACTTTGCCACAGGCGAGCTTTGCCACTGAGGCTCTCGGTGGAGCTCCCTATGGGCCAAGAAACGCTGTATTGTCGGGGGAGCGTAAGACCCAGGTTTGCCAGGACTCGGGTTCGCCATCGTTTTTTTGACGACCGCGACTCGGATTTTGACGAGTAGGAGTTTCGCGGGATGTCTGCAGCGGGAGGCCTCGTCAAAATGCAGGCTCGGCCTCGTCATTTTTTGACGACCTCGTCGGGGATTTCCGAGTCCCCTGTACCCGGGTCTTACGCCCCCCTGATATTGGGCGGGCGAGACGCATGCGAACTTTGTCGTTGGGGCCTTTGGTGGAGTTTCTTTTTGACAGCGAAACGTGGGGACAAACGCATGCGTTGCCACGGTGGCTTTCGGTGGAGCTCCTTATGTTATGCGCCACGAAACATTGTACTGGGTGGGGGAAACGCATGCGAACTGTGCCATTGGGGTCTTTGGTGGAGCCCCCTTGGGCCGCAAAACGTTGTACTGGATGGGGGAGGCGCATGCTAACTTTGCCACTGGGGCCTCCGGTGGGGTTCCTTTTGGGCCACGAAACATTGCAGTGGGCTTGTGAGACGCATGCGAGCTTTGCCACTGGGGCCTTCGGTGGAGCTCCGTATAGGCCACGAAGCGCTGTTCTGATTCGGGGAATCGCATGCGAACTTTGCCATTGGGGTCTTCGGTGGGGCTCCCTATTGGCCAGGAAACGGTGTACTTTGTGGTGGGGGCGCATGCGAACTTTGGCACTGGGGCCGTCGGTTGAGCTCCCTATGGGGTCTACGAAACGTGTGGGGGGGGTGCGGAGCTTGTAGACGGATGCAGAGATCAGAAGTTAGGATGGGGAGGTGGAACAAGAGGAGGAATGAGGAACGCGGGGCGCTGTCTCTTCAAATCGGGGACCTGACACCACAGGATGGTCGGGAAAAACAAGCACATCGAACATGTGAAAATGTGCGGGTCTGGACCTCGAAATTACATTGGTCAAGGTCAGGGACAATGGGCGGCCGTCTCTCCTTGCGTGCCCGCTGGGAGCGCCGAGCGTGCTCGGTGGGCCCGGGCGGCCCGGCGACGGTTGCCCCGTCCGGTGGACGCTGCAGGCGCGCTGTTCGGTGGACGAAATGGCGTCGGCCATGTTTCAGTGGTAGAGGGGGGTTGCGATGGCAACCTTGACGGGAGCTCTGGGGGAGTTGTGGGCGGTTCTTTTGGGTGTCCGCGCCCCACCCCCCCAACAGCATTTCAGGGAGCTCCCACGAATTGCAGAGAGCGTGCTTGGGCCGATTTTGGTTGAGCTCACGCTGATAAGTACAAGGCACCGCGCGCGGTGGGGAGGGCAGAACGTTCTCGAGTCTTCGTGCGGCCACAGGATTGACGGTTTGGGTCACGGTCTTAAGAAACGGTCTGTTGCTCTTTGCGGAGGTCGGGGGGGAGATATTGCAATGAATTCAAGTATATAGCCCCGACCAGGAAATCGGTGTGGGTCTCGTTTCGGATCGAGTTGCGTGAGCGGGCGAGGCGAGTTGCCAAGTTCGTTGAAATAGCGCCTCTTCTTAGCATGGGCGGTGGCGGTCGGGTGATACCGCAGGCTTCTCCCGACTGGGTGTCCTCTTCTGGCAGGGGGCGATGTGTTCTGCTTGCCCCGCGGTTGTCGTGTTTGGTTGTCCCGTACGTTTGTCCCGCATTCGGGAGACAGCTCAACAATTCACAGTAGGTGTGCAATCACAAGACAGCTCGCAGCTTGGGCCCTATCGCCAGCCCAAACGGCGAGCACTAATCGGGCGTAGCCCCGCACGCATTCGAATGCCCCCACTTCGTCCTCGTACTACTCGTATTCCTCCCCGTCCTCCCCATCCTGATCGTCGTCGTCCTCCTCGTCCTCCTCATCCTCCTCGTCTTCCTCGTCTTCCTCCTGATCCAGCTCCTCCTCGTCGTCCTCGTCTAGGGCCTTGTCCTTTGCTTCTCCTCTTCCCCCTGATCATCCTCTTTCTCCTGGCACCTCGGCGGCCGAGAATACAACCGACTCCTATCGATTGCGCCATAGGTTGCGCCCTCGGCGGCTGAGAATAATACCGTCTCCTATCGGTTGCGCCGAAGGCTGCGCCTTCGGCGGCCGAAGATGAAACCGTCTCCTATCGGCGTCGCCGTGGGCTGCGCCCTCGGCGGCCGAAGATG
Source organism: Prorocentrum cordatum (assembly GCA_963575745.1). NCBI lineage: Eukaryota > Dinophyceae > Prorocentrales > Prorocentraceae > Prorocentrum > Prorocentrum cordatum. The sequence goes on along the minus strand of CAUYUJ010006936.1, from coordinate 319,570 downwards.
GGACCGTCTCCTATCGGCTTCGCCATGGGTTGCGCCATAGGTTGCGCCGAAGATGAAGCCGTCTGCTACCGGTTGCGCCACAGGTTGCGCCCTCGGCGGCCGAGAAGAAAGCCGTCGCGTAACGGGTGCGACCAGTCTGTTCAGTTCAGTTCATGCCGTTTTATGTCAGTTCATATCATATCACTTCGCGAGAAACAATTTCGGGCTACGCCCGAGGTGATAGCCAGCGTGGCTCCCAAACGGTATGTGATTGCACCCCCGGCGTGCAATCTATGTGGTGCATGTTGTGTGATGCCATCTACGGGGTGCAGTATATGGGGTATTAAATTTTTGATGCAACGTGTGGGGTACTTTCTATGGGTAGCGACCTGGAAATCTGAAGGTAGTTAACTCCAATGCTTGAGCAAACATCTTACCCACCCATCCGCAAATGCTGGCAACTTTGGCCTTGTATGATGGGGCGAAGACCTTTGGCATGCAGATCTTTGACCTGGGCGGGCGAGTGATGACGGTACAGACGGCATCGGCGACGACGACGATATTGATAGTTGTGGCATTGATGGTGAGGACGGCGGCGCGTGAAACAATCAGGCAGATGGTTGTGTCGTCCCTTTAGTTCAGTTGTGATTCAGTTAGACAGAGCAATCCGTCTTGACTCAACATTGAGCATTGCGCCCATCTTCACACAACATGGAACAATTCACTCATACCCGACGTAACGCCGTTTAGCAATCTGCGGCGCGACAGCCTGTGTACACTGTGCAGCTGATCAGTCGCGTAGACATTGCCACAGAGTTGTTCGGCCCTGTATGGCTATGTGCCGATTCGGGTTGCAACGCTTTGGTGGTATGGCAGGTGCCGTCGAGACTCTTGTGCGTGCGATGGCGACGCGCGTGCTTTCATGCCAGGTATACCAGATGTTTGGTGTTATCGTAATGCTGGCACGCGGTCATTGTGTTGAGGGGTGTCAGACGAGGACACGCGACGCGACAGCGCACCCACCACACCGCCGTCGATTGCGGTCAGCCTTGGCGCGCCATGACGAAGTTCGTCGGCACTTCTTCGACAGCTCGCGGCCCGTCCGTGCTCCCACGTGGCGAATGGTGTGCGGCAGGATTGCTGTTCCACTCCTTGCTGTTAGTTGATCGTGCGCAGTACACGGCCAGACCTAGGCGGCATGCTTACATGTTGAGCCGTCCGCTGTGTACCGCTCTAGCGGCACAGGGGCGCGTCCCCGCGCCTTCGCGCGGCCGAGGGCATCCGCCATGATGTTGCGGGCAAGGGCACGGCTGCAGGGGCGCGGCTGTGCGAGCTGGGGGAGCCGCGAGGGAGCGCTTGGCGGTGGCGTGACACTTGGTGTGCGCTGGGCGTTGCCAGGCATCTCTGAGGGACAGACAAATTGGCCAGCCTTCAGAGTCTAGGAGGCGTCCGGCTTGGCGGGCCCATCCCGGACGTTCAGGCAGGCAGGCTACTTCTCCGAGGTCTTGTTGTTTTGAAAAGACTGAGTTGCTTCAATATTGCGCGTAGTTGGGGTATGCTTGCATTGGACTTGCAGTTGGAGCTTGAGTGCACTTCGTTCGACCCCTGTGAAGGCTACTCCAGATTTCGTAATAAAAGGGAGGGGATCTGGACCCTCCAAGACAAGCCATTTCAGACCCCCCCTCGTGGGAGAACCCTCCAAAACTCTGTCCCCAGACCCCCCCAGGCCCTCCAAGATAGCCTGGAAGAGACCCCCCCCCGAAATGAGACCCCCCTCCCTTTATTACGAAATCTGGAGTAATATGCATCAATGGGCCAATGTGAACACGCAGCAGCGGGCCAATGTCAACGGGCAAGCACAGACCTCGGAGCCAGGCTGAGCAAAAAGCTTCGGCAGGGGCCTGCAGGGCTGGGTGAGAGCCCCAAAGGGGGGGCGGGCCAGCAGAGGACCCCTTTGGTCGCCCCGCGGCTGTTGATGTAGTATTCCCTGTCTCGACCACTTTGTCGTTGGACCTCATTCGGGGCTGGGAAATGCCTCTTCCCCATGATATACCCGGGGGTACTCCAGATTTCGCAATAAAAGGGAGGGGGTCTGGACCCTCCAAGACAAGCCATTTCAGACCTCCCCCGTGGGAGAACCCTCCAAAACACCGTCCCCAGACCCCCCCAGGCCCTCCAAGATAGCCTGGAAGAGACCCCCCCCCGAAATGAGACCCCCCTCCCTTTTATTACGAAATCTGGAGTAATATGCATCTCGGCAGCCTCGGACAGTCGGGACGTCGAATTGCATGAACATCCTGGATTCGGATGTGTCTCGGTGCTCCTCTGGCATTCCCGCGCGGGGGCGGCAGAAGGCGTGCCGGCCCCACCAGAGGGGCGGGGGCAGGAGCGGGGGCCTCGCTTCGCGGCCGGGCTTCCTGGCAGCAAGGCAAGGTGACTGACCTCCTCGAGTGCCCGCCGGAGTGGGATGTGTAAAACAGGGCTGGGATCGGGATAAGTCGCTCCAGAGCGTTCCGGAGCGCTCTCAGAGCGCTCCGGAACGCTCTGGAGCGGCCGCGGTGCCCCATACATCTTCCAAGCCCGCCGACTCTCAGAGATCTCGGGTTGTCCCCGATCCGATCTTGTCCCGCCCTTCGCGTCGTTTTATGGCCCCACCCAGCCAGTCCCTCCAGACGCCTTGGCCTGCAGATCCTGGGTAGGAGGAGGAGGAGGAGGAGGAGGAGGAGGAGGAGGAGGAGGAGGAGGAGGGTTGTCCCGATCCGATTTTGCCCTGTTCTTCGCGTCGTTTTTTAGCTGTGGCGGGCTCTGCCTCAAAGGGGGGCCGCCGGGCGCCGCTCTCAGGGCGGCCGCGCGCGTCCGCCTCAGGCCATGCTCGCCGCGGCCCTGCGGTCGCTCGTGGTCGCGGAGTGCGAAGGCGGCGGCGGCCGGCCGTCGCCCTGCGCCGCCACCGCGGGGCGGAGGAGCGGCAGGGGAGGAGGAGGAGGAGGAGGAGGAGGAGGAGAAGGAGGAGGAGGAGGAGGAGGAGGAGGAGGAGGAGGAGGAGGAGGAGGAGGAGGAGAGAGGCCCCCCCCGGGCTCCCGCGGCCAGAGCCCAGCCCGCCCCGGGCCGGGCGAAAGGGGGGGATTGGGAAAGGGGGGGTTACGAAATCTGCTGCATGCAGCTGGTTTCGGCCCAACCGAGGGCCCCATTCCTCGATACATGGCCGCCTCCGGCCGCCGGAGGCGGCCATGCATCAGCTACGGGAGCTGATTCTCAAACCCCCCCTTTGCTATCCCCCCCTTTCGCCCGACCCGAGCAGGGGAGAGGGGGGTCGGAGGAGGGTCAAACGACGCGAGGATCGGGGCAAGATCGGAGCGGGACAGCTCGAGATCTCTGAGAGTCGGCGGGCTTGGAGGATGTATGGGGCGCCGCGGCCGCTCCAGAGCGTTCCGGAGCGCTCTGAGAGCGCTCCGGAACGCTCTGGAGCGATTCATCCCGATCCTGGCCCTGTTTTTAGAGGGGGGACGGAGGAGGAGGGAGGGGGGAGGGGAGCGCAGGAGGCGGGCCGGGCCGAGCAGGGCGAGGGCGGGAGGGCGAGGGGGTGCAGGAGGAGAAGCCAGGAGGAGCGGGAGCAGCAGGAGCAGGAGACCGGTATTGGGCCACGGAGCGTCCCATGGTGCCCAAGGTGCACCAGGGAGGTGCAGCAGCCACGCGCACAAGGAGGGGGGTACACCCTAGGCGATGCTTAAGAAAACTTCAGTTTTCGGCCAGAGTCTCGACTATTCTTGATGCTTCAATGTAAATCCCCAGATTTTAACAGAAGCTCTGTTCTTTGATTCAGATTCTGAGACTATGAATTTCTTAACCCATGATTTCTTAAGCATCTCGCAGGGTGTATAGGCGGGTAGGGGGGGGAGGGCTCTCAGGAGCGCCCCTGCTTCTGAGCAGGCCCGGGCCTTCTCCACAGACGTGTGGCCGGCGCCCCTCGAAGAAGCAGCCCCCCCTCCCAAGAAGCCTCACCCCCTCCCCCATGCCCCCCTTTGCGCGCGCCGCCAGAGGAGGGAGGAGGAGGAGGGGGAGGAGGAGGGGGAGGAGGAGGAGGGGAGGAGGAGGAGGGAGAGGAGGAGGGGGGAGGGGGAGGGGAGGAGGGGGGGGAGGAGGGAGGAGGAGAGGAGGAGGAGGAGGAGGAGGAGGAGGACTCCGATCATTTGGGGGGCTTCTGTCGTTCATCAGGATTGAAAGAAGGACGTACGCGCACATGAATCCACGCTGGTCTCGAGAGTACGCATTTTCCGAACGTTCGTATCACGCGGCCAGTCTCGCGGATCGAGGGGCCGCGTTCATGTACATAGCTGGGCGCGTACGTCCTCTGTGGGCTCCCTGGTTCGAAGACTCTGTTCGGTGTCTGGGTGCCCCACCCCAGGGAGGGGGGGCCCTGGAAGCAGTCGTGAGCATCAGTCTTCGGAGGCCCAGCGCCGATCCCATGGGCCCGCGCGGGGGCCTCCGGCACAGGGCGGCTCGCGATGTGTTCGGTGCTCGGGAGCCTCACAGGTTTCTTGATCCGAAATCTGGGCATATCGATCTGCACATGTACACATCCATGTATGTTCGGGGGCGGAAAAGAGGGGGGTGATGACTGGGGGGGGGGGGATATCATGGCGTGGGCCATGATATTTCCCCAGATTTCATGGCGCCTCTTCTTATTTCATCACGTCCCTGGCCCCCCCGCTGGGCCGCGCACATGCCGCCGGTCATGATTTGCACCCCCCCCTCTTGGACACCCCCCTCTTGGCCGCTCCCGATATGTGTATATACATATATATACACACGTACGCGAACGACGCCTGAGGCCAATCTCGGCGGTGATGAAACGTTGGCAGCGGTGCATGCTCGTTGTTGTGCAGCCCGCCTTCGAGAGGGTTCCGAGTGGCGTGTGGAGGGCGCTTGACAACGGCATACGCGATTGGCCTCATACCCTTCCAGGTGTGAGCCTTAAGCTCTGGAATCGGTGGTGCGAATTGTTGTCCGTGGCAGTGGCCGCGCGGGCGTGTGCACCTGATGCGAGCAGAAACAGTGGTGCGAACGATGACTCGTGGCTCGCGCTCTGACAGAACGTGCTGGTGATTGCGGCTATTGTCGGCGCTTGCGGCACTAACTTGCTGTCTTCGCAACGGCCGGGTTTTGCGCCTCCCTTGGCGCTACCGTCGCAAGTGGGATGGGCACGCCCACAGTTGCCCGCCCCTCCGTTTTGGCGCACGCCACAAATATGCCGCCTTTGGGCACGCACATGTGTGCACGGAGCCAGTGGACACGGCTGCGCGCACCCGCTGTTTGGGTATTTTCTCACATGCTTCGCGCGCCACAGAGAACCCCAGCTACTGCGACGTTGGGCACGCTCGCATCCGCGCGCACGCCCCGCGCATAGGTCGAGAAGTTCGTCACGTTACGTATCATCAATGGTCTGCGCAGTCATTTGGCCTCCGCAAGCCCCACGCATTGCATGTTTCAATGCTTCACTCCCGGGCTTCTGTGTATATAAAGTTTGGGTGCCCTTTATGCACGCCCGCGTCATCCAGAGACGCCGTGGATCTCGGAAATTTGCAGATTCATGGGCGCTAAATGATTGCAGGGGGTTGACGGCTGGCAAGTGAAAGCCTGTATTCCTAAGTAGGCGGAGCATTACTCTGGAACGGTGCATCGCTACATACAACCCCAGAGTGCGCCGTGCCCCACATATGTCCCATTCAGATGTTGCATGGTTGTGACATGTGTGTAGTTTGGTAGCCCTCATGAGGTGTAGTCGAGTGGATCTTGGCACTCAAGTTGCGCAATATTCCGCGCCTGAACGACGGAGACGGGCGAACGTTGCAAATATCACCTTCTGTATTTGGGCAACTCGGTTTCGGAGCTAAAGAGGATTTCCTCGTGTCAACGAGGGTTGATACGAGGGTCTCTTCCAGCACGGACTAGCTCGTCTCGCAGGGTGAATCGTTTCCCGTTCTTCTACCATCTATCTTCCACTCGTTGCCTTGCCCCACCCGCTCCATGGTTCTGTTCTTTCCCCAACACTGCCGCCCCCTCCTTTCCCCCACACTTGCTTGTTCCGCTTTCTGATGCCCAGGTGGGGACGGCCTTCCTCCACAAGGAGAAGGCCCTTCCGTGCTGTTCGAGATCCCGCTGCAAGGCCAGTGCGAATGTGGTCAGACGTCGGGGCGATGCCCTGCTGTTCGTTTTACGTGTGTAGCAGATCACGTTCGGTCACTTCTGTCCCTTTGATTGCTCAACATCGTCTCCTTGTTATGCAGTTCCTAGAGCCCAGCAGACCTCTTTCCAGGTCCACGTCACATGAACTCTTGTCTCCTTACCTCTACTCTTCATGCCACTATTGTAAGCAACTGGTATCACCAAGAACACGTTCTATGAATCATCACTTCTTGGTTCCGGATAACCTCACATGTATCTTAGTGGCCGAAAATGGTGACTAGATAGGGACAAGTTCGCGTTTCGCTCACCAGAGTCATGGTCCATAGTTTTGCCCACATGCGAAGGAAGTTGAGGCAAGTTAAGAAGTGATCTCGGAGTGGGGCACGGGTGCGAGTGAGACATGACGCGAGAGCGAGCGAGGGTGCGAGGTAGCAGGGATCGATGGAAAGAGAGAGAGAGAGAGAGACCAGGGCGGGTGTGAGGCGGAGAGCGGAGAGGGAAAAGCGCAAAGTCGAAGGGGAAGGGAGAGAGGAGGGTACCAGGATCTGGAGGGGATAATTTGTGACGACCAGTTCTTCTGCCTCGGCCAAGCGCGAGAGGTAGAATACTGCGTTTGATAGATTTGGGTCATGAGAAAGAGATGGAGAAGGGAAACGTTACAGAGAGGGAATGGGGACATCGGCACTGTTGACTGGAGGTTTGGGGTGAGATGGACGTGAAACGGAGTGACCCCTACCAGGAAATCGCTGTCGCTTCGTATAGTGGGCGACGTGAGCGCAGGCGAGAAAACGAGAGATGTTGCCCTACTCAGGGGTTGGTCACCTCATATTGCCTCGTCCCCATGTGCGCGCCGGGCCCCCGGGCTTGTCCTGGGGATCTCTTGTGGTTGTCCCGTACTTGTCCCGTGGTCGTCCCGGTTTTGTCCCGTGGTTGTCCCGTGGTTGTCCCGAGTTTGCCCTGTGCTTGTCCCGTGCTTTTCCCGTGCCTGTCCCGCGCTAGCCCCCCAGTTTTTCCGTGGTCGTCACATAGTTGTCGTGTGGTCCCCGTGTTTGTCCCGTGGTTATCCCGTGCTGGTACCGTGCTTGTCGCGTGTTTGTCCCGTGTTTTCTGTCCCGAGTTTTTCGCGTGGTTGTCCCGTGATTGTTTTGTGCTTGTCCCGTGCTTGTCCCGTGCTTGTCCCGAGTTTGTCCAGCGGTTGTCTCCGGTTGTTCCTGGGTTGTTCGGTGGTTGTCTTGTGGTTGCCACGTGGCTATTCCACGTCTGTTTTGTTTTTCTCGCCCTGGCTACTGTTTTTCATTAAGTACATGCTTCGCCGTGGTTGCGCCACGTCACAGGTACAGATAATAGTGGGACTGGCAGACATCAGCCACACGTAAACGGAGGTGGCGGGAGGGGGGAGAGTTTCTTACAAGACCCCCTTTCCATAGAAGGCGTGCCCCTACCCTTTGGTAGTTGATTATGAGAAGGTTGTGTTGTTGCGCTTTGAAAGAGCGGTTGGCTTGTGCCTGAAACGTTATCCCATTGTTCTAAGAAGTTGCCGAGTGCTTCTTTGAAATAATTGGTGTGTTCGCGAGCTTCATGTCTGGATACAAATTTAGAGCTTGGAACCGGTAACTTTTTACACCTACACATATAGGTGAATACTAATATATATATATATATATATATATACATATATATATATACATACATATACATATACATATATATATATATGTACGTTAGCCAGCGTGGACCACGAACACTTCGTTCTTGCACTGTAGATGTGTGCGCTACGAGGTGCAACTATGCGGCGCAAGCCATGTGGGGCAAGGTACGTGATTCATGTTAGGTGGACCACTAGATGCGCTGCATGCTCTTTGATGTAAACTATGCGGTGCGGCTTGTATGGCGCAAGTTATGTGGTGTAATTGTTTTTTTACGAACGAGTTGACACATCCCATGCTCTTGCAAACATCCCACCCACCCACCCGCGACTTGGTCTGCAAAACCCATGCGGTGGCGATTGCGATGATTGCTTGGCGTTGTCTGGTGCACCTCTGCGGCTGCGCCAACCCAAACACGCGCGCGCACCGGCCAGCTAGCTTGGCGCGACCGACGCGGCCGTGGTGGCGCGGACTGTTGGGCACGCCCTAGCGGGCACTTCAGTGCGAGTTGGCGAGTTGGGCGGGCGCGGTATCATGGCAACGTCGACAACGGTAAACACGACGATGATAACCCGAAGAAGCAATTACAGAACCCCCCCCCCCTTCCGGCGAAACGATAACCGTCCCGCACCCTGGAAGCGTTATTCTGGCACCTGTGGCTAGGAGGAGGAGAGGAGGAGGAGGAGAAGGAGGAGGAGACAGCGATGGCGACGGCGACGGCGACCAGGCGGATCGGCCGACTCGCCTAGACATTGCGGATCGACCAGGCGGATACAGCGACAGCGGCTAAGGAGAAGGAGACAGATGTCTAGGCGGATAGACTCGCCTAGACATTGCGGAGAAGGAGGAGGAGACAGCGACGGCGACGGCGACCAGGCGGATCGACCAGGCGGATCGGGCGACCAGTCATCCTCGCATTTCTTAATAGAATTGGCAAAATCGCCTGAGACATCCTCGCACAAATAAATAGAATTGGCCAAATCGCTTCAGACATCTTCGCAGTTCTTATTAGCATTTGCAAAATCGCTAGTTTTTCTCAGCGTTTCCTTAACTTTTCTCAGCTTTTCCTTAGCTTGTCCTAGCTTTTCTTTAGCTTTTCCATATTTTCCTTAGCGTTTCTCCGCTTTGCCTTAGCTTTTCGTTTGCTTGTGTCAGCTGTTCCTTAGTTTTTTTTCGCTTTTCTCAGCTCAGACGTCCTCACAGTTCACTCACAGACAAGACTCCCGCGTGAAACTTCCTCCATTAAAGCGACCGTGCCTACGGAGGACGGAATAAATTTGACGGTGCGGGTGCTAAGGTAACGCCACGGTGCGGAGGGGCGGCGATACCCTCGGGTGGAGCGCCCCCTACGACGGCCGGATTATATATATGTATATATGTATATATATATACATATATATATACATATATATATGTATACATATACATATATATATATATATATATATATTCAGTAGGGGTTGTAATAATAATCGTATAGGACAAGGATGATGAACAAAAAACATGCTTAAACAAAAGAAAAAGTAATAATACGAATCTTCATTCACTTTCCCTTAGTTTTCTCAGTTTTTCCTTAGTTGTTTCTCAGCTTGTCCTTAGCTTCTCTCAGATTGTCCTTAGCTTTTTCTGAGGTGTTCCTTAGCTTTTCCTTGCATTTCTCAGCTTCCCGCAGGTTCCAAGCTGAGGACTCGCTCAGCGCACTTCAGGCTGGAGTTCCGGTCGCCTGCCCAGGCCGCTTCGAAACCATCGCCGTCATCAGCATCATCATCGTCATCACGGTAGCAGCAACAGTTACGGTGTCAGCAGGTTGACACTGGTGACCACGGCGCGGCCAGCGACGGCGCCGATGCTGATCGCGCCGGCGACGATGACGGCGTCTTCGCGTCGGTGGTGAATGTCTTGCAAGGAGTTCGACATGCGCGCGCGGCCGACGCGCGAGAGTGGCCCACATGGTCTTAGTTGACACGGATCGTGTCCCCCCAAAACGCGCGCAAGGGCGTGCGAATGATTTCGGCACGCGGCGCGATAGGCTCGTACGACAGATTTCCACGAAAATGTTGAAACACATGGCTTCCCCAAGGATTCGCAAGCGCGCGCAAGTGTTTTAAACAGAAAATGCTACGAAACCAAATGTTTTTGTTGTATATGTGAATGGGACACTCGATTTTGAATCTCTGCGAAACCGGCGTTTTTTGTTTTTTTAAAAGATTCCGGCATGCGCGCGCGAGGACGCGCGCGTGTGCATCTCGCCCCATCATGTGCAAGGCACTCTTGACACTTGATGATTTGTGATAAACGAGGGCGCGCGCATGGTTCCTTTTGCAGATGATGAGAGGGGGGGTGGGGGGGCGGCACCACCTGGGCTTGGGAATGGTATGAGTACATATTCCGACTGGGCGATGGGGCAGAATCGCATATTATTCTCACATCCCCAAGGGGCCCAATAAGTCCGGCCTCGGGAGGGCTGTGGGGTTCAGTCTATTTTTGAAAAGGGACATATATGCGGCGCAAGAGGCGACGTTGCGCAAGCTATGATGTGCTGCAAGATACGCGGTGCAAGCGAGGTGGTGCAATTGATTGTTACAAACGACGTGACATCTTCCACGCTCTTGCAAACATCCCACCCGCCCACCCGCAACTTGGTCTGCAGAACCCACGCGGTGGCGATTGCGATGCATGCCTGGCGCTGGCTGGTGAACCTCTGCGGCCGCGCCGACCCAAACACGCGCGCGCAGCGGACAGCTAGTTTGGCGCGACCGACGCGGCCGCGGTGGCGCTGATCGCTGGAAACATCCCGGTGGCCATTTCGGCGACTGGGGCGGGCGCGGCATCGTGGCAACGTCGACAGTGGTAGACGCGATGAGGATAGTAGCAGCGCTGGCGGCGATGTTGGCAAAGACCACGGCGCGGCCAGTAGGGGCGCCGGTGCTGACCGCGCCGACGACGATGACGGCGCTTTCGCGTCGGTGATGAAGGTTGCGGAAAGAGTTCGACGCGCGCATGCTGCCGACGCGCAAGAATGGCCCGCGTGATTTTAGTTGACACGGATCGTGCCCCTCCGAGCACGCGCGCAAGGGCGCGCGAACGATGCCGGCATGCGGCGGGAGAGGCCCGTTTGGCAAACCGCCCAGGAACACGTTGAAAAAAAAACATAATGGTTCCCCAAGAATCCGCAAGGGCGCGAACCCACGTTTCTTTGTTGAGCGAAACACAGTCTATGTTTGTATGTTTTTGTTGGACACTCGCTTTCGGAATTCCCGCGAAACCGCAGTTTTTTTCTAGCGGATTTGGCACGCGCGCGAGACGACGATCTCGCGCGCACTTCGCCCCATTTGTTGCAAATGATTCTCGCGATGACACGCGCGCAAAAGGGCGTTCGCACGATCCCGACATGCGAAGCTCGAAGCTCGTCTGTTAGCATTTTCTGAACCTTCTGAAGCACCCTATGGTCTTCTTGAAGTTCGCAAGAGCGCGCGCGAGATTTGTTTGAAAACCCGCGTTGCGAAACCTTATATTTGGATTCGTTTTTTGGACATTCGATTTTCAAACTGCTACGAAACTGAACGTTTATACAAAGATTCCGGCATGCGCGCGCGACGACGCGCGCGTGCAAATGTCCTTTCATATGTTGCGGGGGGGTTTTAAACAACTCAGAACTCTTGATAAACCAGCGCGCGCGCATAGCATGTCTTGCTGAGGATGGCGGGAGGGGGCGATGCTGGACTGGCTGGGTTGGTACGAGCTCATGCTTAAAATGGGCGACAAGGCATAACCATATGCACACTGCAATGCGAAAAAGTGCGCCGATAATCCCCGGGGGGGCTTATTTTTCAAGAAAAGAAACAACGTTGAAAAAAACGTCGAGCTGTCAAACCCAGCGCTCGCGCAACCACCCCACCCACCCTCCCGCAACTTGGCTTGCTAAACCTATACGGCGTCGACTGCGAGGACTGCGTGGCGTTGGCTGGTGCATTTTTGCGGCCGCGCTAGCTTGCGCACGTTCGCCCACGCAGCGGCCAGCTACTTTCGCGCGGCCGACGCGGCCGCGGTGGCGTTGCCCGTTGGACACTGACCAGCGGGCTCTTCAGTGCGAGTCGGCGACGTTGGGCGGGCGCAGCGTCGCGGCGGCATCGACAACGGTTGACGCGATGATGAGAATAACGGTGGTGGTGGTGACGAGGTGACGATGACGACTGCAAGGCCAATGGCGGCGCAGATGCTGACCACGCCGATGACGATGACGATATTCCCGCGCCCGCGATGAAAATACGGGAAGCAGTTCGACATGCGCGCGCGGCCGGCGAGCACGAATGGCCCGTATAGTAGCATTTGAAAAGGATCGCGCCCCCCTCACCCCCCGCCCCAACACGCGCGCGACGGCGTTCGAGCGATTTCGACATGCGGCGCGGGAAGTCCGCTAGGCAGAATCGGGCGCGAACGTTCAAAAACCTTTTGGTTCACCTCTGAATTCGCAAGAGCGCGCAGGTTTTTCGATGACTGATGTTGCAGAACCATTGGTCCTTTCCAAACCATCCTGTGGTTTGTTGGGTCCTCGTTTTGAAAACATCCCGCGTCTCGTAATCCTCGCCTCTCGTCCTCCTGTTCGTCCTCCTCCCCCCCGCCCCCCTCCCGTCGCCCCTTTTCATTGTGGCAC